>JAHREE010122811.1:0-10517 GCA_033628505.1 Tringa tobata | reverse complement strand
AGCTTTGAAATCACCCTTCTCTTTTTGGCTGACAATTGACCAAACTATTTTTACAGGAGAGCAGTAGCACAGAAATTCAGAACACTGCTGATGGAGGGTTGCAAAATTTATGTGAAAAGGTTGCTTTTTTCCTGTTCGTAACGAGGCTTTTAGTATTCTTTTTACATTATATTTAAGCACACGGATACTCAATCATTCCTCTAACAGGACAGAATGCTTCTTTTTCACTTGATACCAATTATGTGATTAATTCAAAGCTGTGGTCTCTGTATGTGAGGTTTTGTTTGCCTGGAATGCTTAAGGGAAATACTGAACAGATTTTGAATAAGGTGCTGCCACCACCTCCTGTTCTCTCACATCATCTTCCCTTAAAGTAATTTATTTTTCCATATGCTCTAAGTCCACCAATTTAGTAAAGTCTTTTAGCCCATGTACTTGAAAATTGCTCATTTTTTTTTTTTTAATATTTTCGCCTTTCATGATTTTTCAGACTTTTACATTGTCACTCTCAATTTATCAGGCAGGAGGTAGATTATTGGCTTGAGGGAAACTTGATAAAAAGCTTTAGACAGTTCTTAATCTTTGCTCCATATATACCCTGGTTTTGGTGAAAGTTTCTGGAACAAGAGCAATAGAAATGTACGTTTCTCCTAAGAGGCACAATTTCCATGCGGTACTGCCAGTCTGTTTTAGCTTGAATAATCTCAAGATATTTTAAAATCTTTGGAACTGCAGCACTTTATTAATTACTGGGCATTTCTTTCTTTTAACCCAGAAACATATTTCATACTTTTCCCATTTGTGCTGTGCAAAAAACCTCAAACCAACAGTAAAAATATGAAATTCTGAGGAGAATAATTTTATTTTTATTTCTGCATAAGTCTCAAGATTTGGAAATATATTAGTGTAAGAAAACTTCAAGGGACCTCTCTGCTGTGACCACTATAAGATGAAGCACGTGCAAGATTTAAATTAGCTTGTTTTTTCCTGAGCAATAAACCCAAAATTTTAAGTATGTACCAGTCCATTGTCTTTCCTTATGATATTATAAAGATGGTGGTCGACAGGTGCTTAATACCAGTTCTGTTTCACTGAGCACATTTTCATGCACATTATACTCTGGGGCTTTTTTTTTTTTTTTTTTTTTTTTTTGCAATTACGACAACCATATCAAGCTCTTTTGCCTTTTAATTCTCAAAGCTGGAATTCCCTGCATATAACTGAAGGTTCTTAAACAGGGAACTTGGTCACCATGGGATCCAGAGATGATTCAAGCCTTATGTGGTCTGAACTTCACTCTGGAGAGTAGTTCCTCTGTTCCTTCAATATAGAAGACGGATATTAGCTAATTTGAGACCTCAAGGGTCTAACATTAGATAATATGAGTCCTAAAAGCCTGGAAGAAGCCTGGCTGTGTCCCGTTTTGCCACACACCATCAGGCAAACTCTTCTAGATGCACCCTGATTGTTCCTTCTGAGAGCAACATATCTTTAAGCAGATGCACAGAGTAGATCTGATACTTCTCCAGATGTCTGCTCAGACTTTAAAAGATCATTTAAATGCTACTATGTTTTGTGAACTGACAGTTTCTTGCAGAAGAGTAGCTTCAAAGTAAATAACTAAAATGTATACAATAACAATGGGATTATTCCTCAAGAACCACAGTGTAAAGAACCAAAAAACCAAGCAAGCAACCCTGAGATTAGCCAGAAGGAGACTGAGAGAGACTGATTCTTTCATTGTATTAAACTATTAGATGGAAGTAACTTGTAGCTAGGCTGGAATCTCCTGAAATCACTTGATCATCATCTGGAAAATTCCCCCCTTCCTTCTGAGTATCTGCTTTTGTTTACTAAAAGCTTTCTTGGGATCCAGTTGGTTTGATCAATCTTCAACAGTTCCATCTGTGAGCAGGTGACAGCAAGCGGAGTTTGAACTAACTACAGCAGTGATGAGAGAAATCTTAAGCTGGAAATAAAAGTGAAATTTTTTATGTTGTCATGCATTTCTGTTCACTATATCTCATCATTTTTATCAGTGTTTCCTCTACAGAAACATGGAAATGCCATGTTATGTTGTATTTATTAAGAATTGGGGATTACTTCTGATTTTCATTATTTGAAAGACTCACAAAGGAAGCATTTTTTGCATGACTTCTGGAATTTATTTTTTGACAATAATTTTTTATATCAACTTTTGTCTAGAAAGTGCTAGCGATAAAGAACCATGGGAAATATTGGAGAGAAATAATTGTATTTATTAAAACGACAATGAGCTTTTGGTTTTAAAACTTAAACTGTTTTTGTCTGAATACATGTCCATACTTAAGCAATTTCTCTCAGAGTGATTTTAGTTGTAGAGTGTCAGAATACAGCACAGTGACTTTGTAGAAGTCGCAGACTGATACTGTTATACAACAGTCTAAGAGAGTGCTTGCAGTGTAATGTCTGTAAACTATGGCACTTTCACATCTGCTGATCTCAGTAACACAAATATTTTTGCTTTGCAGCCAGCAGAAAAGCCAACAAATACCATTGCTTAAAAATAAGGTTGTGTGAAACTAACGTTTTTTTTTAAGCTTTAGGGATAGAAGCCCTCAAACTTCATGTAATATTCCTGTTTTTCAAAGATCAGCTGGATATTAGATAATCAGCTGTGGAATTTAATTATAGCTTCTTTTTAACTTCGACTTTCTTTTCTAGAGCTTCTTGTAGTAAAGAGGAAAAGGGGCAGACCAAAAGGGTCAACTAAGAAGTTTTGTGTGGATGAAGATGTTCCAGAAAATAATCACGTTCCAAGCGAAGAAACTCCACCTGGGGCAGAAGAAAGTCCGGAACTGTCTGAAGTCTCACCAGGCAGCTTGGAATGTAGGAAATGCAATCGGAAGTTCTCCAACACACGTCAGCTGAGGAAACATATCTGCATTCTTGTTTTAAATGAAGGAGAGGAAGAAGGAGATGGAGGTAAGAAAACAGCCAACAAAAGGAACTGAAGCGTGTCATGAAATGGCGTGTTTCCATCCTGTGACCTGATTGGTAACAACTCCTAATCCCCAGTGTTAATTTTAAATAGAACAGAACTGTCTGTTTCTTTTAACATAAAAAGCATGTTGAAGCAAAACGGAGAATAAAGTCAGAAAAGGTTATTTTAATTTTTTTCTAGAAGGTCAAAATGTTTATTGCACTAATGGCTGTCTTAAACTCCCTGAAATGCTTCTTTTGCATAAAAGTTCTGTTTCTCACAAAGAGGGTTACAGTTTTCCAGCAAGACGTGGTAAGTATCACACGTAGGTGAGGAAGGATGATCCTGTACAGGTATTTCTTTTCTGTAACTTGGGAATCCTGACTTTGTTCCTGTTCTTTTGGTAGATTTAAAGACTGCTTTGCTGGATGGCTTGTTTTACTGTATAAAAAATGATGCTGAACTCACTTCTCTATTTTATAAAAACTTTGTGTATGTCTGTCTTTGGAGTATGAGAATTCATTCTTTAAATTTAACTTTAAGATTGATTTGAATATATTCAGCCTCTCAAAGTTTTAGAATAGAATAGGAGAGAATAGAATATTTTAAGTTAGAAGGTAAGTACAATGATCATCTAGTCCAACTGCCTGATCCCTTCAGGGCTGACCAAAAGTTAAAATATATTAGTAATGGTATTGTCCAAATTCCTCTTAAACACTGAGATATCTGTGTCTTTGACCACCCCTCTAGGAAGCTTGTTTAAGAATACAACAGTGAATATTCAAACAGAATTAGAAATAGAATAGGTTGAAGGGACCTGCAATGGTCGCCTAGTCCAGCATTGCTCAAAGGTGAATGTCACGTACATACAAAGTAATACTTTTGTCCAAGTTGTCTATGCGAGTTTTGTGTTTGTGTTAAAATTAGGTTTTTGCTTTTGTTATAGTTACTTGACATGATATCCTGTTGTTTCTACTTGTAGACAAAATTTGCTATTGATTTTTCTGCAGTTTTCTATTACCTTTCTGTGTCCAGTCTGTCATTGTGATACACAACTGGTGTGACTGTTCTGCATTCAGTGAGATGTAGAGTTTAACTTCTGTGGCAAAGAGTAATTAAAATGAGCTCAGAATATGTTGACAGAGCACAAAAACACTTGCTTTGATAAAGTATCTGGTTATTTTTTTACTATTGTTAGTGCTAGGATTTTTCAACTATGTGTAGTGATTTTTACTCCAGCTGTCTCACTTCTGACATCACAAGCGTCTGTGCCCTTTGCTGTTTGTGCTAGAAACAATGTTAATATTTGCATTATTTCAGCATTGTTGCCTTTTCTAATGTTCTTTTAAAATAAAATCTCAGGTCAGAGTATAAACTCTAACTGTTCTTTTACCTGTTAGCTCATTAGAGCTCTTAAATCTTACCTTGATCTGTATTGCTACAAACACACTGGCAGATTTTTCAAAGTAAATTGCTCATCCTTGTCCTTTTTTAAAAAGAAAATAGCCTGTTTTGCGCAGCTGAAATATTTTTCATTTATTCTCTGGCAAAAGCAAACCAATCAAGCAAAGTAAGTCATTCTTGAGCAGCAAATAATACAAATAACTAGTCACTGCTGGTGACTAGTGCAGCTAGAATGTCTCTAGCCCAAAGCTTCCTACCTCAGCTGCCAACTGTGAAGGTACTGGGAGCTGTTTTTGTCCTGAAGGGATAATTCTTCCTTTTTCTCGGAAAAATTCTGTCTTCACCCATCTACTGGTTGCTGTCCCATAAGAGGAAAACTTTTGACTTCTGGCTTGACCATATGAACTACTTTGGGTCAACTTTTGAATTTCTGAATATGTACATGAAAGAAGTGTGTGTATTATTATTAATGTTTAAGAAAATGTGATTACCTTGAGTAGCTCAAAGCTTTCTGAGGAGCGGAGAAGAACGATATGGTGTAAGCCTGGGATTGTTTGTCATACTTGTCTTGCTGTACTGGCTCAGAAAACGTGTTCTTTAAAATTTGAGCTCTTGAAGTTGAAGTGTTATCAGAACCAGTTTTCACTATGAAGATGGGTGAACCTTATAAATGTGAACACAGAACTCTAAAGTTGAAAAGGCAAGCAAATAATGAAATTATAAATGTATTTGTATCTGTTCATGTAATTTCATGAGTACCTTTTCATAATTATGAAATATCCAAATGCATCAAGATTCTTCTTGTCAAAGTTGTTGTCAGAGTCCCTGAATTAGAGATTTTCACCAATAACATTGACAACTCAAAGCTTCTAAACTCGTTAATTTGTCTAAGTGGTTTACAAAGCTGACTGGTTTTCTAGTTTTCAATATGTTCTGTGTTAATGAGTTTAAGGGCATTATTACATAGTCTGTGAAATGATGGTACTTCTGCTTTGTTACTAAGCTCGACGCTGCTCATTTCATTGAGTACCATCTTACTCTACAATTCTGGGAAATGGGGAATATCTGTATAACCTCTTGCATAAGATTAATAATTTAGAAATCTTTGTGTTTAAGGTTATTCTTACCCTGTTTGAGTATTAAGTAATAGATGAACTAGACCATATAGAAATTGCTTATGCATCTGGTCAGTCTTATTCTTCTCAGCTGCTCTGCTGTAACTGTTCTGAAATGGAGGACCAGAATAACAAGTGGTGTTCAAGATACAAGAGCATCCTTTGTTTATAACATGGCATAATTTTTTTCAAATTTTTTTTCTTCTGCTCTTTTCTTAATGATTCCTCAGATTATGTTTGATTTTCTGACTACTGCTGAGTATTAAACTCAGGTTTTCAGGGAACTATTTAGAAAGACAGCCAGATCTTTCCTGTGTTACAGGAATCGATTTAGAGCCCACTGTTTTATCAGTAAAGTTTTTTCTACACGTGCATTGCTTTGCATTTATTGTCACTGTAGGTGGGAGTCTGTTCTAAACTATCACGTCTGCATATATGTGTTTATGCACTAGGTTTTCTAAGCTTTAATTACCCTCAACAAAGATCAAGTCAGTACTTTCGGGGAGCCTGTGGAGCGATTGCTTGCAGCCTCCACTGACTGTGTTAACTAGAGCTCTGTTGATAATGGCAATTCAGAAACATAGCTTGTGGGTGCCTTAATCTGGTTTAATTCTAGGTTATTCTGTCACCAGGTACCGTTTATTGAGAGATCTTTCTGTAGCTTCGTTGTCATAAAATGGTATTGAATCTAAATATATCATACACCGTGCTATAGCTGTCTCGGCACATAGTACTACAAGTGTTACAGCAGGTTTTTATTTTGTTTATGTGGTTTTGGGTGTGTATAACGTTCAACAGATATTTCAGTTACTTGAGCAGATGTGGTGGATACCAACATTTTCTACAGTAAACTATCCCTGAGACAAAAACTATTTGAAATGACATTTTGGTGTGTATGAGGAAAGGACTACTGAAACTTCTGATTTGATGAGATTTCTCCGTTGCTGAAATCTTTAGAGCTAGATAGAGAATTTTATTGAGGCTCTTTGAACCTCCAAGAGTAACAATATCTTCTTTCTCATTTCACACACAGTAGTTCAGAGCAGATGGCTAAAAATTGTAAGGAGCTTTGAATGCCATTCTTCTCACTTAGTCTTGCACCTCTTACCTAGTACACATGGGTTGTTTTTTTCCCCCCTTTTTATCCATATATTTCCAACTTGAAATTACTTTTATCTGTTTTACTAATGCTTCTGGTATTTTTTGTAGCATTTTTTTACTACTTTCTCAAGTTTTTAATTTCTTGCAAAGTTTAGCACTGTATGGATATCTGATTAATAATCAAGTACGTTTTCACTTTGCACTGGGGCTGACTCGGATGAAGTTAATTTTCTTCATAGCATCTCATGTGATGTGGTGTTTTAGATTTGTGACCAAAATAATGCTGATAATACACTAACGTTTTAGTTATTGCTAAAGCATGCTAATCATATAAATATTGAAAAGGTATATATTGATATTCTGTGTGATGTTCTTTATTGAGAGAAACTTAATACATGTATTGAGCTGCAGTTGAAATATTAGGAAAGATTATCAAGTAATAAAATGTTTTTGCTGTATTTTATAGATCTATAAGGGAAGTGTTGAAATCCTTATCATACTGGATGCTTAAAATTACAGTGAATAAATCACTATAAAACTGTACTGAAACTGCAGTGTGCTTTGGTGAGAGGAATAATTGGTGGATGTAATAGGCCTCTGCTGTTGTTTGCTGCTGTGATCAGTGATCCATGTTGACCTCTCGGAGATCAGTGTCTCATTGATAGTTCTCCCACTCTTTCAGATGTCACCAAGCCGGACTGGTTAGTGGCATCTGATTTAATCCTTTAATGCCTAATGATTGCCTTCACCTTGTGGGTCCATTCAGTAAAACAGCAAGAAAAATGTGTGTTAATTCTTTTGCCCAGAATTTAAAAAATATCCATTGTGCTTACAAATCCCCCATAGACATGCTTAGTAAGTGTTTTGTTTTTTTTTCTTTAATAGAGGGCTTATTTGCCTAAGAAAGTTGCTGTGATTTAAGCAGAGCTGTGTGTACACCTATTTCTGTTTTTATTTGGTTAAACCAAATTGAAGGTTTTGGCTAATGGGTCGGATTTGGCTGGCTGGAGGTACTACCATCCATTCTTTTTGTCCTAGAAGAGTTTATAATCTTCCTGAGCAGCCACGTGTCTTCACTGTGTCTGCTCCCAGTCAGAAAGCGGAGCTGCTTCAGCCCCCACCGCTGGGATGGGCTGGGTTAGAGGATTTGGGCTATTTCTGGATTGGATCAGTTCCTCAGCAGCTGCCTCTAGACTCACTGGTTTTAAGAGCTAGACAACAGGTAATTATTTCAACCAGCTTCCCTCTCCCACGCTGCTGCACACCTGAACCTCTGGCAGATACAAGAGAGGACGTTTGATGGCTGGGGAGTGGGATTTGAGTGGACAACAGATTAAGCATTGGACAGCCCAGATTCTCTTCTCTGGAATAAACCATTAGTTCCTAATGAATTAGAAGCCTGCATAATTCTTGAAGATGGCACTTTTGGCCTAAGCTTTAAATGTTTTTGCCATCAACTGGATTCTAATTTAAATCAATTCTTTCTGTGTGTCAATCTCTGCAGGAGAAGCAATTGCGTGTTTCTATTTTGAATGGCCAGTTTACTTTTTTTCCCAGCTGCTGTCTTGCTACTATGAAATACCAGCATCTTTTAGGAGATGAGAAGTAATTTGAAAGAAGGGGACTTTAAAAACATGCCAATTAGGGATGTGTAGCTGTGCCCGCAAAATGTCGTACATCCAATTACGAATGCGGAGAGCGGTACCTTCAATTAATGACTGAAACAGAATTATGGGACAAATGAACAATCTAGTTTGGTGGGACTCTGAAGGCAGTGATTCGTTCAGAGTTGACAGGAGCTTTACTCATCAACACAGACATGACCATTTCTTAAGCATGTGAGAAGGCACAGGCACGGCGCGGTGTTTTTTGCACAAAGAGAAGCAGGCATTTAAAATGCCAGTCGCCAGACAGGAGAGGTGAGTTTATTTGTCCATTGAATGGCAGTGCCAGCTGACAAAGTGCTAAGCTACTGCTTAGGAAGGCAGGCAGAGTGTGGCAGTTTGTCTAAATAAATCTGTTTAGGAGCAAGCAAAGACCCTTACCACTTAAAGAAACAGTGCTTAGCTACTCTAAGTTGCATATACTCTATTTTCTTGTAAATCATCTTTCATAAATCATCATAAAATTACTTAGGAGTTCCTTTATTATACAAGAAGAATTGTTTTATTATACAAGTGAATTGGCCTAAGTCAAAACACTTATTTTGACTTTAATCCACAGTGGTAACACTTAAGTAATTTTTTCCAGGAAGGCAACCAAATTACTGGTGAGATGGTGCCACGTTCTGGAGAGGCAATTTGAGCCCTGTGGTCAAACTTGAAGCTCTTGGTTTTCATTAAAACATACTTTTGTCTCCCTCTTAATCCTTTCCTAAAGCAAACCTTCTCGTTCAGCTTCTTATGGTGTAGAGCTGTCACTGGGAGTTAAGAGGTTTTTTTGGTCTGGTGATTTGATGGAGAGTGTTGGATTTGGCGTTTTTTTTTTTAAGCCTCTTTCAGGTTACACACAGATTGTGAAATAGTTCTGTTTGTAGCAAAAAGTACAGGCAATGTGTGCACCCCCAGCTCCTTATCAACAAATCGCTTCTGGAAGATGCTTGTTCCTCTCAGAAAGGGGAAGGATGGGGCTACTGCCACTGACATGTCAGATTAATGAATGAACTTTAATGTTTAACCATCAGAACTTGACCACTCAGTAGCATATTAGGAAAGAAAAACGGCCTGAAACATTTGCTACCTTGTTGTGGTAATAGCAGTTAGTTACTCATCATTTGGGTCACTAACAAACTCAGTTCTGTGGTTTATTCTTTTCTTCCTTTTCTATTTTTAGTAGAATTCCAATATTCAAAAGTTAATAGAGTTACAGGTTGATATAAAAAGGCAATAAAATGTTTTTGTCTCTTTGTTGCAACTGCTTTATTTACTCTCTAAACTGACTCTTACTTTGTAATGGTTAGAAAAGAGGATTCAGAAGTGTGGTGCTTAGATTCTGCTCATACTCCTGCTGGGAGTTCATTATGTGATCCCAAGCAAAATGAGGAAAGTTTTGTTGTCCTAATCGCGGCTTTCCCTTCCATCTATGGTTCTGGAATTTTATTAGCTAAAACATACTAAATAATGACTTTGAGTTTTGTCCACAGGTGTATCACATCTTTTTTTTTTCCCTCAAACTATCACTCATTCTTACCATCCACTGAACAAAAGCAGTGTAATTAACCCAATTAATTTCTGTATATGTTGTTTAACAGTATGTGAAATAGCCTCAGGAAAACACAATTTAGTAAGCAGTTTACATTCTTTGTGTATGCTGATTCTTTATGAGAAGGCTTTCTTCCCTTGCTTGCCTGGTCCTACTGTGAAATTTGTGATGATTCATCTTATTATTGATAATGGAGGCTCTTTTGTAAAGGAAATGTGGAAAAATGTGTTTGTTTCATCCCACCAAAAGAAAACACTGCACAGGCAGTTCCTGGTCGAGGGGGATATTTCTTTATATTCCAATATCCCTTTGAAGTATTGCTGTGAGATGTCGGTGTTAGAATTACTTGGTTTCAATATCAATCAATAATCAACGATATTAAGAATTTAAATGGGGACTATTTCCCAAAATCATAGAAATTGTCAGAGAAAAAAGGTGAGAAGAGGCATATGTCAAAGATTTTTAGCTAATGAAATGGAAGAAATCACTAGCCTGCACTGAAAAGCAGGGTGCTCTTAAGGCAGAACGTAATTTTCTGTAATCTAGAAACTAGAAGCTGGGGCAAAAACATTGCTAACATGACTCCGTAGAAAGATGGCTTGCAAACCGTGTTTGAATTCAGCTTGCTGTGTGATTATTGCTTGTTCTAGGTATTGTAAATATGAGTTTCAGATTTACAGATTAGCATCAAGTCATTAACAGTTGTCAGTATACACATTTCTGCCTCAGTATGC
>JAHREE010122788.1:0-18069 GCA_033628505.1 Tringa tobata | reverse complement strand
AGGTAATGCCACTGTCACCACCACCACAGATGAGTCCCATTTGTCCACGACGTGGCCACGTGCGCTGTGAGGGACGAGTGTCCCTCTCAACTGTGGAAGTTCTCAGCATTTGCTCTTAACCGTTCCCTCGGTGAGGTCACATCCATCTTTCTGGCTTGCACTTGAGGTGAATTAGCTTATTTCAAAGAGAGTTACTGTCTCCAAAATAGGGGGTGGGACCCCAAACAATCTTAACCACTACTCCTTAACCTAAAGAGAAAAATCTGTGTGCCTGCAGCAGTTTCAAATAAGTTAATAATACTTATCTTTTCAACTAAGAAAACTCCCAGGAGACAGAAAAAAACCCACAAACCAAGCCCAGCTACGGGTGGTTGTGCTGGAAATCAAAAAATGGTAAATGCTTTGTTTCGATGGTCATCACAAATCCAGTTTTAGGAACCAAACAGATCGTAGATATTCCAAAAATAGAAGAAAACTCTCTTTGAGGAAGCTGTAGTTCAGCATATTGTTGTTGGGAGGAAAAGTTCAGGTAATGCCACTGTCACCACCACCACAGATGAATCCCATTTGTCCATGACGTGGCCACGTGCACTGCGAGGGACGAGTGTCCTTCTCAACGATGGAAGTTCTCAGCATTTGCTCTTAACCATTCTCTTGGCAAGGTCACATCCATCTTTCTGGTTTGCACTTCAGATGAATTAGCTTATTTCAAAGAGAGTTACTGTCTCCAAAATAAGGGGAAAAAACCTAACCTTAACCACTACTCCTTAACCTAAAGAGGAAAATTTGTGTGCCTGCTGCTGTTTCAAATAAGTTATTAGAAAAGGAACTAAAATAAAGAGCTAGTCACCCTAAGGTGATCACAGTGTTACTCTAGTAGTGCATGTCTCACAGCAGCAGTTGATGGATTATTTCCCACGCCATCTTCTTGCGGAAGTAAGGCATGTTGGCCTGAAAAGAAAAAAGAAAAGAAAAACCCAATAAATACAAAGTCACAGCAGAAAGAGGCAGAAAATACGCATAAACTCCCAGTTAATTGCAGTTTGGGTACAACACAAGCTCCTGAGAAGGCGACATGACAACCCACCAACCCTAGAATTCCTTGACTACACACCAGCTTTAATAAAAGAGCACTGCATCGGAAAATAACCAGTGTCTTAACTGGTCAAAGGGTGAAACCCAGTTGTCCCAAAGACACAAAGGTCAGACCTCACACACCCACTGGCTGCAGCATCTCGCCCAAGAGGAACCTCAGTAGGAGCTGGTATCAGATGTGAGGATGGAGACCACAGCTCTGCCCTGCTGAGGCTGCTTTGACGTTCCAACCCCAGCAACTCTGGCCCAAAACCAGAGAGAGGTCCAAAACCTCAGCCCCTGCCCCTGACACAATTAACAGCTGCTGCATTAATTTCCCTGGCTCTTTGGCTCTGTGCAAAAGAGCTTGGAGCCCTTTATAACCTTCACCCACCTGCGTGAAGTTCATCGGTTTGTCTCGGGAGACGTAATCCGCGTATGTGCAGGTAAAAACACCGCAGTCGCTTCCATTCAATTGCTGAGGGATTTCCTAACGAATGCAAAGAAGATGAAAAAATTTCCTCTTTCTTAAAAGAAAAGCACTTGGGAAGTAGCACATGTTACCCCCCCAAAAAATACACTATACCAGACACTCCCGAACTTGCACAATCCCGAATAACCGCTCCCAAAAACAAGGAGTAGACCCAATTAACTGCCCATCAGCCTCCCCTCTGCTTCCTATACTTGGATGTTACAATCCAAATCCTTGGCAGGCTGATGAAGGGCAGCAGCCTTCCTCCCTGGAAGGTGTCTTGAGGCTTCACACTGCCTTTCTTAAGCGACGTTTCTCAAATCGAGTCTTTCGGTGCTGCTTTTTACTATTAATTTGTTGAGAAACACCAGCTCAACCCTTTGCTTCATCACGTGCCAGGATTTGTGCCGCGAAGGAGAAGCCTGTGCTCTCCAACAACAGCTAAACAGATTTTTACCTTTGACTTGGGAAATTGGGGGCAAAGCCAGATTCACCTTAACGTGGCAGACTAATTTTAAAAAACCAACCAAACAAACAAAAAAGAAAGTATTCAGCCAGGAAGGAGAGGCACTCCTTAAAGATTTCATCCCAGCACGGTTTCCTGGCCCATTTGTTGATGTGGTACCATAAAGAAGATGCTTATTGGCCGTTCTCTAAAGCCTTGGTCTTATTAGAAAGTGTGTTAAGAGCTTCGTGACGAGGAGTTATGGTTCACATCTCAAACCCAAGTGGTGCTCACTTACATGTGCTGCCATGCTGTGGATAGTCCACTCTGAAATATTCAGCTCCACGTTTCTTTTGTCACGGCTTTCTTCTTGCAGGTATTTGCTGTTTAAAACAAAAGAAGAACCCACCCTTCATCTTCTGTAATTTAGGCCAAGAAAAGAACCAAGCTGCTGAAGGATCACACAAGACGAACGGCAGGACAGTTAAAACGTCAGAGGATTCTCAAAGCAGCTGATTTAAGGCATTTGGAAGAAAAATCCAAATCTTAAATTTACAAACACTGCGAGAGGCTGTGAGCTAAGGTTAGGAATAAGACCAACAATTCCAACCAACAGAGACTTCCACAAAAGCCTACGTTCATTGCTTAGTAGAGGTTAAAACATCCCAAATCACATGTTATCAGAGGAATAACAGAAAAACAAAGCAAGGAATCGTAATGCCATAATTCCACTGTGTGTGCCTGAACCCCACACACTGCCTGCGCCTCTGGAAGACCCACTACAAAAGCTTTTGGGCCAATACCTCTGGCTGAGGAAGTTCCCAGGCTGCCAATGGCTGGAAAAAAAACCCTATTGGATGCAGACCTATCCTTACAGCCTTTCCCAGGCATCTGCTGTTAATTGGTCAGGAGAGCACCCGACTAAACCAGCACCCCGTTTGTCTCTGTGGGGCTGCTCTCCTGCTCTCGTCAGAAATACAACCACCACCCAGTGGTATCTTGAAACACATCTTCCCCGAAATTCTTCCCTCTCCTCAATAGCCCAGTTTTATTTATCACTAACAACATGTGTGCCACGGGGCTGTCACTTATTTGTCTGCACACACAGTGGGAAGGTGGCAGAACCCAGGCATCCAAGACCCTGGGCGGAGGGGACGGCGTGAGACTAGATGAGTAGCCAATGTCAGACAACTCGCAGGAAGCGAAGCCAAGATTTCTGGTTTGTTATTTACAAGAAATGTGAAAACTTTCTTGTTTTCTACAGGAAACAGGCAGTCATGTTAACAGGCACAAAATCCAAAAACCTTCTCATAATTCACAACATAAAAGCAGTGACCGAACAGTTACTTACAGCAAAATTTGACAAATAGCATCTCCTTTTTGTCCCACTGAGTCAAAGTGTTTGACGATCTTCTTTCTGAGATCTATGACCTGTTAGGAAAAGGTGACCGTTAGACAAAGCCCAACCTCCTGCTGTGCAAGCCTAAATGACTTGTTAGATTTTTCTCCCTATCCAGTTCTCAATAAAAAGCCAGTTTGACTCACCGCTAATGTCCAGTGTAATCTCAAGTGAATGGGCACTAAGATGATGTCCTGCTTGAAGAGATCTACGTTTCTGGTCCATCTTTTCACCGCTTTGTAGCCTCCAGCAGATAGTTTGGAATAAAAAAAAGTACTAAAAGCATGGACTGCTGGATATCCTTCCCTCTTGCTTCTTTCCATCACAAGACGCAAGTAGAAATTAATGATCTGTACCATAAAGAGTAAATTTGAGATGTAAAAGAAGACACGAGCTTACCAAATAAAAAATACAACAACATGTCTTTTCTGGCCACCCTTAAGTGGAGAGAACTCCAGCCTCAGCTGTCAGCTTTTGTTCTGAGAATTTTGCACTTGGTTACATCTGCAGTTTGATAAAAACACCTGCCACCCACTCCAATAACCTAAACTAACTCCTGGAAGCTGCATAACACAAGAAGTAAAGGAACTTCCAGAAACACTAGACCCTTAAGTACCTAAAATAAGAACTGTACAGAGATTTCTAGGCTCTGCAGCGGAGGTCATCAAATAACTTTGAAAAGACTTCTGTACAGGGTGAAGGGGTATTTTTAAATAAAGGCTGAATTAGAATATCCCTGTGCTGCAGCTAGTTTTACCTCATCATTAAGCCAGCAAAGGTTCCTTAGGGTCTGGATGTCCTCACGAGTGACCTTTAGTTTGAAGGCACTGCTCATGATCTCATCTGGCTCACCTTTGCCAAATGCGGCAATGACCTCTCTCTCCATGGCCTGAAATGAACAATTAAATGGGGAAGGACTTGTGAAACAGAGCATTGAGCACGCTAACCTGCGGGCAGCTTTCAACTGAAACGCGGCCTGGGAATGAAGCTCGGGTGACAGAGCAACTGGCTTTGCTGGTTTTTTGGGGGTTTTTTTTTGCTAATTTAGCAATAGCGCTTTTGTGTTGGTTGGGTTGTTTCAGCATCCTGACTTTGAACTTCAGAGCCCAGGTTTGCTTCCATTTGTTTTCTCCAAGGGAGCTGAGATAAAACAAGTGGAGGAGCAAACACGCTAAAGCAGCTGAAAAATGAGCAGAAGTACAGCAAACCCCTTTCCCACGTGGTGCTGCAGCCCTCACACTGCTGAGGTTTAAGCCAACCCCAGCAGGCATTAGCTCCTGCAGCTAAAGTCAGGAGCCTGAAAGAATGGGAAGGTGGAGGGACTTCAAAGGGAACTGAAGTAACGGGGAATGGGGAAACTGAGGCAGCTACCCTGGAGTCAGGCAATCAGGAGTCCAGTTTGGGCATGCAACTGGCTGCAATTTGGATCTTTCCATTTAAGTCTGCTTAAGGAATGCAAATAAAGCACTAGGACTGTTAATACAATACTCTGATCTGCAATAGCATCTTCTTCTTGGTTGAATGTGGGCTAGCAAGGTAAGAAAAACCCCTGTTTTTTTTTTTACTGAGCATTACTCTGCAGACTTTGTAAACTCTGGATTTGCTAGCCCTTTCCAAGTCAATCCTCAACAGGCAAATCAGTGATACTGCAACTCTGAAGAATAATAGCAGCCAAAATTCATACAAGCGGGGCAACCCCAACTCCCACTCCCTTGCACAGCATCACTAAGTTAACTCCTGTGACATGCAGTGCATCCACCACTCCGTGAGATCCTGAGGGTGTACACAAGATGCTCAGGTCCCCCAACAAGCAACGCGACACCACGGATCAGCAAAAGCTTATATTTCAGGTTCTGTCTCCGTGGTAGGTCAGGTTAAGAGGCAGATCCAATATGACTGCCCGAATCGGGTTAGCACTGCTCTGGGAGACCGTTGTTAAACCCAGACCAATTTTTGTCCTGGTAAGAGAAGCCCCACAAAGCCTCAGGTTAGCACAACCGAAGGAGTGCGTGGGGCATAATGCATTTAAATCCTTTAAATCCTTAAAACCAGCTTTAGTGCTGAGCCTTGCACTGTGAAGTCACACCTGTAATAGGTTAAACCCAAGTTCTTAAGATTTCAAAAAGCCTTAAGAACGCCCTCTAATAAATGGAGCTCCTTCCAGCTGTTTCCCAGCCCTCTGTTTCCTCTAAGAGACTGTCAGCTATGGTACCTCTGAGAGAGGAGTAAAGTGTTCCACTGTTTTTTCCAAGCTTGGGAGTTCCTTTTTTTCCACATCAAGAGTAGGTAACTTTTTGATCCGACCAGGTGCCAGACGTGGTTGGAATAACACAGGTTCCGAGATTTCAGCTCCACTCTTTTTCTGTTAGACAAAAGGACATTAAGCTAGCCATCAAGCACGGATTATTATTTTTTTTTTGCTAGAGGATAGTACAGAAAATCTTGCTCATGTATAAAACTGGAAGGGTTTTTGTACACACATCCAGTCAGCAAACTCAAAAGTTACTTTTTATCGATGACTGCATTCCAACTGTGCCCCCATGTACTGCTGCACTCAAAATTAAACAGAGGCAAGAGAGGCAGAAGATTAAGTTTGGCTTGGACTAGCATTAAGAACCCCGGCAAAGCCTCCACCTGCAGGTATCAGCTTGAGATTGAGATTAATATTTCTGATTTCCATGATTAAAATTTTATTTTTGATCTCGATCCTGACCAGAAATGAAAATCCAAGAGATGTACTTCCTATCTCACAGAACAAGAGAAGACTAAAGACACCAGTAAAGTCTAGCTTTGCACGTCAATGAAGTCTGTGCAGTAAAGATTTTGAGACTATCCCCAACAAATTAAAGGGGAAGAACAAAAATAGTATAGTGTAGTGTGCTCATAATAGTCCAGAAACAAAATTAATGGCAGCAGAAAACCCTTTTTGCAATAACACTACTCATCAAATAACGCTCCCAGTTTCCCAGGGAAAACCAACCTGGAGAAATACATACGTTGTTAAGTCATGTGAGTGAAGATTACAAAAATTCCTGATCACAAATAGCTGTATTTTCCTGAAAAGGGAAATAATGAATAACACAAGCTTACCGCTGCAACGGCTTGTTTCACTGCTCTTTCCTGAGATTGTTCGGCTGCTGGGGAGTACCTGTGAGAAGAAGAAGAGAGAAAGAGAGAGAGAGGTGAGCCATGTATCTGTTCTCTCCCACGTAACTCTCAAGAATTCACCATCTGGCTAAGAAATGCTTTTTCAAGGCTGATTCTGACTAGCGCCTCGCTTGCACACGTGTGACAACATCGTCTCAGCTTCCAGCACGATTCTTTCAGAGCAGCAAAACTGGGATAGAATGAAGAGCTGGGAGCTTTGTAAATTTATTTTTTTTTCCATCTATACGTGCAAGGCTCCTTTTGTTTCTCCTTATCAGTTTCATTATTTGGAGAACAGGGAAGCAACCAGCCCTTCCTCTATCAAGTGCTTTGTGATCTACCGGTGATAAATACCGCGTGCTAGGTGTTATACTGCAAGGTATGACATGAACATCTGCAACTATACTTGCATCCAAATATAGTTAGCTTACAGAAACTAAGACCAGCACACTGAATTAAAAATGGGACAGCTACAGGATGTTTACTTGCCTTCTATAGGCTAGTCAAGAGAGTGACTATCCCCCATTTGGAGAGGATTATCATTAAAACCACGCAGACTCTGAAGAGCAAACAAATACACAGACATTAAAGTTGCCCATATATATGTCCCTTCTTCAAAAACAAGAATTTGCAGTGTCACCAAAGACCCCCTTTTTCAGGAGGGAGACCTACAACAGACTTTCAAGGTATTCTACGCTTCCAGTCCAGCATGGTGAGAGTAGATATCATGAGCTTTGTCAAATGACTTCAGTTAGTAGTTAAACCCACACAAAAAAAAGGCATGAAAATGCTCCTTCTACTCGAACCCATCATACTCTATCAGTTATTTTATTTCCTTCTCTCCTGTTATGCTTAGGTGAGCCACTGACAATTTAAGCACAGGTCACCACAGAAGGATGTGTGCATCAGACTGCCAAACAAAATCTCTCCCTGTAGCTGCACTTACTACAACCAGAAACCCATTTCCCTCAACAACACAAAGCCACCTGAGCTCCTAGTCCTGCCAGCTTCCTTTTTTTTTGGCTTTCCTATTCAAACCCAAGACAACCTGAAAGTCACCACGACGGCCTCAGTCCCACCAGGCTTGACAAACTCTCTAGCCCTTACGCTTCAGATCCTAGTTTCAAAGGGAATGAAGCTTTTTGGCAGAAAGACTCACAAGCCAAAATGGATTCTGCAAATCCAAGGACAACTCGATACGTCCCTCACTCCCCCCTCACTGCCTTTCTTCCCACAGCAAAGGACCCAGCAAAGACCACACCAGCAGAACCCTGTTTGTCACACACAACGGGAGCTGTGTCTGAGGTGCAGCTGGCTTGTGGCTCCAGAGCCACAGGCTAGCTCTTCCACAGCACAGCATAAAGATAAATACCATTTGTCATCTTCTGGCCACTACTGGAGGCTGAAAGAGACACACACACACAGAGCCAGAAGAAAGAAGAACCATGATTAAAAGAGACTCTACCTGATCATGTTATCGCTCTGAGACGACTCGGGGCAGCAAACATCAATACATTTGATACCTGCAGAGAAAAGCATCGATATGAAAACAATAAGTCAACTTTCAAAAGCCATCAGATGTATGTATCTCTTGATTTCTGGGTGATAAATACAAAAAAAATATGTTAAGTGACTGTATGATTGGGAAGTTTGAACTCCGGCATGCAGTTTGAACTTTGAATATCATGTGGGAGCGTATAGGAAACGCCCTGTTTTGATTTGAAGTCTACCTACAAAGTGGAACAGATCTGAATCATGGGGATACTCACTGGTCCTTGGTGTTGTACATGGAGAGACATCTCCTCCAAGTTTTGGCTCTTGCAGGTAAGTCATCGCTGGTTCCTTGGAATAGACTTGAACACTTTGGTGCAGCAAAAAAACAACAGAGAAGAATCAGAATTTGTTATACAAAATTTTGGCATTTGTTATCAAATTTGTTATACAAAATTAGGGCATTTGTTATCAGTGCATACCAATTCACTAGAAAGGATACAGTTTTGCCATACACAATGGTCTAAGTTAGAGTCTGAAGTCATGGTTAAAGCAACAGAAATATGCAATGTAAAATTAAGCTGTTTAATCCCTTGGCAGAAACATCCTGTCTCCTGCACTAGTTCTGAGACCAAATGCAAAGGGCATTTCCACGGGGAGTTTATGTTCAGAACCTCGGGCACACTGAAGATGCAGGAATCAAATTTTCTGTCTCTTCAGAATTTCAAGAGAGACCAATCAATTGTGATATTTGTTTCCTTTACCTTTTCACCAGTAAATCAATGGCTTCTTGTTTGTTTTTTTTTTATTTAAAAACAACAAAAAAATATTCTTTGCACATCTTACAAATATCTGGATTAACCCGAGGAGATCACTTTATTTTATGGGACAAGACAGAATTCATTTCAGCCATCCTGGACCAATTAGTCTCAAGCTAATTATTAAAGATTATGCTGACACTGAGAATGCGATGTCCATGATATAGGTACTTCTGGGACATTTTACTTCAGATCTGTTCTACTCTGAGCTCAGGGACTATATACTCATTAGCAGTTGGAATTTATTAGGCACATTCCCCAGGAACACCCTCTGATTTAGCTTCATCTGAAAGGAACCTCTTTCAAATGCTCCAGGTCTGCTCTGAGATACAAGCCAAACCACAACAATCAATGACCGCGGAGATTAGACACTGAAAGCAGAGTCTTGACCCATCCTAAAATGCTATGGCCACCTAAAATTACACGAGGTACTGTTTTCTGTATCATTTTCATGCACCAGAACGTTTAAACATGACACGCTGTTCTAAAGTGGTGTGTTCATATGTTTTCTAGCTGTGAACCACCGAGCGGAGACAGGGTTTTTTTCTAAGCCTTGGTAACAACCCATGTTTCACAGCATTTCAAGAGAAATGCAAGAAAGCACAGCATTTTCTACTGTCTTACTGTGCAGGAAGGCATGCTGGAACTCCAGCATTATCTCAGCATCACTATTTTACATGAATTAGGCCCCTTCTGCACAGCTTTGAAGAGTAATTATTCCACTAAGATAATGGTTTCTGTTACTTTTGTGGTTTTTACTTGTGTCATTAACTTTGTGCAATCTTTTGACACAGTTATAAGATATCAAATGTACTCATCACTGGTAATATATGAATCAGAATTACACACAGTCTCCCCCTTGCAGGTTGCTTAATGAACTGGAATCCTACACACGAGTGGGACTTTGGCCACTTAATGTACTGCAGAGAGAAAACTTCCTATAATTCATGGACTAGGGGAGGTGGAAAGGTGGAAAGGAACAAAGAAAATTCTGGCATTCCCTGTGTCTACCTGAAGTTTCACATTCTCAGATAAAAGAGGATTCCTGAGCAAGGAAAAACTCATCCATTGCAAACAAGAGGAAGAAAAATTCTTTTTAATGGTGCTACAGAATAACCAGTGCTGTATATTTTTATACTAGAAGTTACAGTGCCAGCACGAGAAGTAGATACTACCTTTCTTAACCCAGAGAGAATAAAGGAGTATCAGAAAGAAGGGAAACATTTGCATATCAACCTTACATTCAGAAAATATTCATGCTTCATAGTAAGGAACTGGAGGGGGGTTTCGGTCTTTTAGAAATTAGTTTGCCCTGACACCTGCCCTGAGACACTGTCCAGAACCCTTGAGAGTAAGAAAGATTAATCCCCCTCCACTTCAATATACAACAGCTATAAAGCTATTTTTTCCTATAATTACTTGCGGAAGCTTGTCAGTTGTGGAGTAGGACGGCTTATAGGATATTTTTCTTTTGCCATTTCCACAAGCTGTTGATATTTCACCTTTTCTCCTCGCTGAACATCCTAGCAGAATGGAGGGGAAAAACAAAACAGATTAGAACCACTGCATAGGATGCAAATGTTTGACTGCACAGGCTGTTCCCAAAATACTGGCACATTATTCAAGTTTACTTTAGCAGGAATTCCCACACCTTCGCTTTGTGTTAGCCCTGCTTTAGGAGCTTGTGTGCCCCTATAAACCTCAAAATTCCTTCTGCAACTGTTTCTTCTTCAGCATTCCTGTCAATATAGATAATGATTGGGTGCTATAAGTCCCTGGGGTATCTTAATTATGCTCCACAGCTTGCCACGGCCACCTTCTCCAGTACTTCGGCCTAAGTTCTTCTCCCATGTAAGATAGATTTATCAGGATTTTTCCAGTAGTTGCTTCAGATGTTGGAAGGACAGGACAGGGAAAGATCCCTCAGATAGTCCTGTAAGGAAGGATTATCAGCAACTGAGTGGTTTTTTTTGCCTACACTATCCTTTTTGGGTTGCTACGTAAAGACCACAGTTGAGTGAGGTTAAGGACAAAATAGTGAAACAACTCTGCAACAAATAGATACTTAGTGACAAGTACAGCTCCCCTTGCAGGTGAAACCGGCTGGAGGGTCCTCCCCCAGCACACCATTTCTCTGAAAATGGTTTAAAATTCAATCTTTTGGGAACAAAGCACTGCTCTCTTCCAAGACTTGATGCTTGCAAAGGCAAATCAAATGCTGTAGACCAATTTTCCAGCAGCAGCCCTTCAACTTCTCCGACTACGCCCGCTGCTACTTCAGCTTTTCCGTACAGTTTTGCTGTTAACTGCTAAGTTGTTCCATTTCAAAAGACACCCTTCCCACCCAGCGTACCTCTTCAGCAGTACAGAGAGGCCTCCCCATTTTGCTGCCTTCCAAAGTGGTGGATTCTGGTACAGAGCGCTGCCTGATGGGTGGCCTCGGCGCTAAGATGCTGCCCGAGGCAGGTTTGATGTTCTGCTTCCCATTGTGGCTTGTGCTGAAAACACCAACAGCAAAAGAAACAGCATCAAGAGAAGATTCAAAGATGCACCTCCTGATGCTAGCTCCACCACCAGCTGTTTCGTGAAGCGTGTACACCGATGACGATGGAGACGGACACAAGATGTTTACGACTTTCAGATGAAGACCACAGACCTTTAATCTTTATCTAATCTCGTGTCCCCCCGGATTTAAAGAAAAAGCTTAAAATTGGTTGAGGAAAAAAAAAAAACAAACCAAAAAAAAAAATAATGCAGGTGGAGACCTCCCTTTGTATAGCAACCCAGAGGAGTTCCAGGATACCTTGGAAAAATATTGCTACGTGGACACAAATACAAATGTTGGGCAGCGCAGAGGAAGTACAAGAATGAAAGTGAAAGGCAGCAAACCTTTCTGAGAAGTCAAAGAAAACAGAAGGATTTTTACCTCAGATATGGAATTGTCTTATGAGAAAGGGGTAGTGTTTCCTCAAGTAAGTAAGCATTGGTTCCACAAGGCATCTGACCTGCTAGGGAAAAGCATAAGGCATCAGTAACTGTAACAGGAAACTGAAGAGTTTTATGAGTTTACAGCAAAGAGCTTCACCAAAGATAAATTTTCATTTTCTCTCTTATATCATAATATCATTTGTGGTATGTCACTTTAGGATATTTTCAGATTTTCATACTGGCAACTACAGGAAGTTGTACACACAAGGTATTGCCAGCCAAAACCTGAAATAAAAAAAGGGTTATCGGGATCTGCTACCTAAAATTAACATTTTAAAACAATTTCCTTCTGGCAAGCTAACAGTGGACGTATCAGAACTGGAGGACTGCATCCAAGGCAGCTCTTAGACTGAGATGACAAGATAAATGCCTGGCTCCAATCCCAAAGTGATGCAGGGAAGAAACAGAGTTCACACTCAAATATTCCTTAGTATTGGCACCTTAGTATTGTGCCTGCAATAATCCCGCCATAACTCCAGGGTTACAGCTGTACAATACACAACGTAGGGTGAAAAAGAAAGGAGTTCAGAACTTGACGTCAGCCTTACCGATTTGTAGTATTTCTACATCTAGGGTAGATAATCTTGGTCTTTTAGCTGCAGGTTCAAAAGACTTAAATGAAAACAAATAAAAAAAAAGAGAAAGAAAACAACGTGAGTATAACCCAAATGTGAATCCAAGCAAACATAAACTTCCTGAAATTTAGTCAGTTTTGTTATGACTTGGGGACCATGGTTTATTGGTTCAGATTGCAGAAGAATGCAAATCTTTGCACCATCTCTGACAAGTACACTTTAGTTTTTTAGTACTCATACCCGCAGTGTTTGAGAGTGATTAAACCAGTATGTGGTGGTTTAATCACTCTGTGATTAAGACATGTGATTAAAACAGCACAAGTTTTATGCAGCGATTAAAACAGTACAAGCTTGTCCCTGAGTTATCACTCAGTCAGCTCCTAAACATTCCAAAGTGTGATAGTTTAGCCCTTGAAAAATATATTTTGTACAAATAAGAGTTAATTACCTTCTCGGGAACGAATAATTAGAGCACAACAGTTTCTTATTCCTCTTACCCTACGAGGCAATAAGAAAACTAGCACTACAGCTTTGAACCAAACTAGGGAGTCAAGCAGTTTGTGACTCTTTTTTACAGAGCCAAAGTCCTACAGGAATCCTCTCCTGGCCTGGTGGATAATAAACTTAGCAGAAAGGGGTTTAATCAGAGGAAGTATGCCATTTTTCTTGTAAAGTAGTGTATTTCGATTCAAGCTCCAACCTTGAGAAAGAGAGTAGCAGTTTACAACGTCTGTGTTTAATGTGTTTACAAACACATTCAAACCATAAACTTGAATGACTGTAAAGCATGGGGAAGGCAACAAATGTTTTGCTCCTTCCTCAGCCACGAGTGCCAGAGCAGCGCAGGCAGGCGTGAGGAAGGCAAACCCAACACACAAGAGCCACCCGTTATAAATGGCAAAGAACCACCTACAGGTACAGGCTCAGAGCAGGCCCACCTTCAAGGCACATTAGGGATAGCCCCTCGCTCTTTCATCTCACTCAGGTTCTACCTAATTTCAAAACCCTTTGCTGACCTCTTCCGCAGACTCTGTGCTGGAAGCATCATCGTTGACTGAAGGCCTCCGGCGTTTAGTTGCCCTGGTTGGCAACTTCACCTCAGTAGAGACTTCTTCAACTTTCTCTTTAAGCTCAGAGGTGGGGTGATCTAAAAAAAGCAAAGACAGGCCATATAAGAACATGATATAAAAGGGGATTAGGATTTCTATTTGCATCAAAGCCTATCTCCTTAGTTCCACCAAGAGCAGTGCAACCCATTTCAAGTTAAACACCCTTCTGTCAACCGCAGTTGGTGGCAATTTTTGTATTAGCTGGCTGAGCAGCCCTTGAGAGCTGGAGCTCAAAGAATAACCAACCCGTGAGTCTGCCAGCCAGATCTCCAAAAAAAACTCTGCTTTGGGGAACATTCCCTGTGTCTGGAGAAGCAGCACATGGTGTAATTTCTCTTCCTCACTCCCTCCCCACATGCATGTACTCTTGCAGTTTATTACGGGTCACTCTTGTCCAGTTGAGAGAAACTGTTCACTGAGGTGAGCCAAAGCTAGGCAAGCCTGTTCTTCTCAGTGTTAAAGAAGCAGAGATGTGCAAGCCCTCAGACAGTATCAACAAGCCAGAGCTGTCTCATAAGGGGTTGTCTTGGAGATTAAATCATAGTAGGCAAGAGCATTTGTTTGAAAATAAGAGAATGACACTTTAGCAGATAAGGGCATAGACGGTACCACATTCTTAGAAGCAGATTTCGCCTGCTTACTAAGAAGTGGGAATTGTTCCTACCAAGAGTTGGTCATGTTGCTAAAGGGAGAAGGGACAGGGGAGCAAGATACCAATTTGACATATTTTTCAATTGGTTTATGCTCTTAAGCCTGAAAAACACACTGAGTTCAGCTGCCCCTACCCTCAAATACGGGGCAGTATCATTTGCCGAGCACTAACTAGGAAGCTCCATGTCCCCCCGCAGAACTTGTGCTGGGAAATGCCATGCAGCCTAAAGAGCATCATTTCTCCCTCTTTATCAGTAAAGATGAGAAAGGGGAAAGGGCCATCTCAAATCATGACCAATGCAGCTGGCATCCAAAGGCACCAACATGGCTGCAGGTAATTTTACCCTTGAACATTTTGTGGAGGGGGTATAAGAGAAAGCCTCGCCAAAGAGAGCACTTCTGTACCCTGCTGTTCTCTCCTCTGCTGCATCTCCATCCTTCTTCACTCACCCTTCCTCTATCTTTTCAAAATGCCAAAATTTTCAGATTCAGGCTGAACTTCTGCTTTCAATTCGGCTTTCCCCCTCCACCCCCAGGCCCGCAGAAATACCATTTTTCTCTGCCTGCCATCAGTTTAAAGTTACCTTCCTTCACATCCCAGATTCTAAGTGGTTTCTCTTAAGACGTGGGGGTATTTTGAACCGACAGAGGTACGTCGTGCATACAGAGCGGAGGGAGCACACAGCTTTGATTTAAAAGACTCTCTCACAGATAACATCACATATAGGGCTAGGCCCTACGACACACCCTCAAGTCACACAGATGGCCACAAGGAAAGAACAGCTTGAAAAAACACAGTTTGGGGAACAACGACAGAGTCAAAAAGCCTGAGTTTTCTAAGGTACATGAAACCTAAGAAAAATCAGGCGTATTAAACACTTCTGTAATGTGCAATACCTGATTTTCTCTTTTTTGCTGGAGGCGTGTCAGGATCTTCCACAAATGAGCAAAAGCTGGGGAGAGAACAGACAGAACAGTGTTTTGCAAGCACAGGTAAGCTTCTGCCAGGGTGACTTCTCTTCACAGGGCCCAAACTTCCAAAGCTACTTTTTATATCCCGAAGGTTTCTCCCCTCCAAGTGTCCCTGGGATCATCTCAGACACACGCACCCCCCCAACTGCCACCGCTGAGCGTTCCTTACCAATTCCCCCCCAACCTCTCCCAGTCAATGCTCACAGAGGGCTAATTACCCCACTACAGCATATTAGGCCACTTTTTCTCGTTCTGTTAACGTTTCCTAACTTATTATGTTTGTTCCTATCACCAAAATCTTGCTTAAGTTAGTACGTAAAGCATTCCTCTTTCCTGAAGGAAAGCAGCATACCAGAGATTACTAAACCACTTAAAGAAAAGTCTAAGTAGGACAGGAAATAAAAGGTGGGAAAGCAACTCATGCATACACCCACTTAAATAACTTACTGCTAAATCAGTGCTCCTGAACTAGTTCTTGAAATGATTCTTAGCTGCACCCTTTCTTACTAAGTGTAAGTCCAAGTATTGTATTGGTTGATAACAATGATAAAATCGAATTAAAAATTTGACTTTGGGAACGGAGCACAAAGGCGGTTCCTCGTTGTTTGGTTTTTTTCCTCTACTTGCCCTGCAAAGTGCCACGACAGACAGCAAGGATTCTTTGATCTTTCTTACACAAAACAATTACTTTTAAACTGTTGTGCACCCAAACCATGCTGGTATCATCGTTTCTGGACTATCTTCCATCTCTATCAGGAACCCAAAAAGTAAACAATATCCTTAATGGCACCTTTCATACAATATACAGAATATTTACTATCACTATGCTATTAAACTCAGGCAGAAAATATTGCGGGGCAAGTGTTAAAAGCAAATACACTCCTATAAAAATGTGTTCTTACTCAGCATATTCAATATTTCAGAAGGGAAAACTAAAGAAGGTAAAATATTTGTACCCTCCTGGCTCAGCTTTTACCAAAAGTTAAGTCATTCCGAGCTGCTCTTCGGTGAAAACTTTCCAGCATCATTCTTCTGCAGGGATAAAGCACAATTCAACCTCCTCAAGGCTACGTCCTGCTACAAGCACAGTTTAAATACCTGACTGTGGTTTACAATAACTGCTTGTGAAGAGAAGTGCCTCTTCCTCCAGCTTTACCAGAGCACCCAACACCTGTGAGAGCGTTGTTGTGCCCTTTTTTTTCACTTTACCAACCACTTGGAGGTTTAGAATTAGTTTGACCGCAAGAAAAGATGAATTCTCTCTTGGCAATTCAGAAATAAACGGGGAAATCTTTGGTGTTCTTAAGTGGGCATGGGCAGGGAACAGGGATGAGGAAAAGGAAAGGCAAAAATAAATCCGTGCTTAGCTACCTCTGTCTCTGATGGGAATACACAATCCCGTGAGGAGGTTAAACTGTGTCATTGCAACTGGGGTTTGGCCAAGGGCCTGGGAGAAACAGGTAAGTGCACAGAGCCTTGAGTAATATTTGAAACACGCTGAAAAAACGGGCCAGAAAATAAAAGCAAATTGAGAGCACTCTCCACGTAGAGATGTGTTCGTGTCCTTCTCCCCGCTCTAGAGGAGACAGCACCTATTTATGGCCAGCATTTTACTCGTCTCCTTAGCAACAACAGGAAAAAAAATAAGGTATCAGGAAAACTCAACAACTCCGTATACAGCATATAAGCTCAGGCCCTCTTCTTTTCAAAAGCTCCTCCCCCACCAGTGCTGAGGACAATTCATTAAGATTTATAATTTAATTTGTAAAAAAGTCAAGTTTTCACCATTTACTCCCCCCCCCAAAAATTGCACACTGTGCTTCAGTGGTGCAGCACAAAAGTAGCTAATGTTTATCTACTTTCCCGACCAGTATCACCACTCATGCCTGGAATTTTTAATCTTTCTACCACGCGAAAACCTCAAGTGGCAGAAATAACAATCACTCTTTGGTTTAGCTTTCCTTGAAGAGACTCCCAGAGGGGAGCTGGAAACATCTTTGCCATTTTACAGCATATCTCAGAGAGCACTGTTGGAAAACTTATTTTCAGCAGGGCAGCTTCTGAAGCCGTCTGAGTCAGTTTCACTTCAATTTCATCCTAATTGCTTTGCCTGTCACTCCCAGTGATCTCTTAGCAAAACTGGGTCTCCTGGTCAAGCCGTGACACAGTCTGCAGCGTTTCCAAAGGCACATTATTCAGTTTGGGATTGTGCTCTGCACGGCAGCTGCGAACAACTACTCGTGCAACAAGTGGCTCTTTCCAGAAGACGTTCACCTTTCCCATTCACCGTGGAACATGAGACACTCCAACATGAGCCTCCTGGAGCAAATTTCTCCCAGAGGCAACAGCCGTACTCCCCAAATCATGGCACATAATTCATACGTTCCCTCTTTTCTGAGAGACAGAAGTGGCAGGCACAGAGATGGCTTAGCCATCTGTCACTGGGAGCTCTGGGGTGCCAGCAATGGTTAACGTCTGGGAAGGCACCCCCTTTCTTCCACTCCACATACAAACCCCATCCCCATGCCGCGACTTTCTTCCATCCAATATAGCCCTATATGTATATATACTGTTCCCTGCTCCTTCAACACTCCAAGTTTCCACCCTTTCTTTTCCTTTTCAAACCCCCACACTGTGCAGACGGAAAGCGAAGGAGGGGGTGGGCTTGCCAATGGG
The DNA here is from genome assembly GCA_033628505.1 of Tringa tobata. Classification (NCBI taxonomy): domain Eukaryota; kingdom Metazoa; phylum Chordata; class Aves; order Charadriiformes; family Scolopacidae; genus Tringa; species Tringa tobata. The sequence continues at coordinate 252 of JAHREE010122788.1, read as the reverse complement.
TCTTCTGGGGAACATCTGGAACCCACGATCATCTCAGCATCACGAGTGAACAACTCTGACCGTGGGCACAGGGCGACCCGACAATGGCATGAGCCACAAGCCAACAGCCGGGCCAGAAGGAGGGGTGTCAGGGTGGGAGAGGGAAGCGGATGGCACTCGGGAGCCCACGCCGAGCTCTGCCGCCCCGGAGTGGGGGGGGCTCTGGGCGAGCAGAGGGGCCGAGCCCAGCCCAGGAGCCGGGAGTGCGGGGGG
>JAHREE010122773.1:0-10846 GCA_033628505.1 Tringa tobata | reverse complement strand
CCCAGTGCTCCAGATGGGGCCTCCCCAGGGCAGAGCAGAAGGGCAGGATGACCTCCCTGCACCTGCTGGTCACACTCTTCCTGATGCCCCCCAGGATGCCACTGGCCTTCTTGGCCACAAGAGCACATTGCTGGCTCATGGGCATCCTATTGTCCACCAGGACTCCAGCTGTCTGTTCCCCAGCAGTGCAGGACACCTTCATGCTGGGATTTGCTGGTGTCTGTAGAGATGGAGTGAGTTTCCACTAATTTTTACTCCTGACCACAACAGCAGAGCAGAGCCACCTCTGAGAGAGCCCGTGGGACTGGCATGTCCCTCGTCCCCCATGAACAGAACTATAACACAGATACTCTGACCAGTTGTACCCCTCAACACTGCCATGGTGGGCCCCAATTTTCATAGGGGCTACTAAGGGTTCAAACACTCTGTTGCATTTTTATACTGCCCTCAACCTGCACAGGTTGTAACAGTGTCATGATTTAACAGAAGTCATGCTGTGAGTAAATGATACCAATCCCAAAAGCAGATGGGGTTTGAGAGATGACAGGAAAGAAAGAAGCCAAAGAATTTGCTTGGAGCACATTTTAAGGTATGAAGGTGGGGATTAATATCCCCCAAACTGCCTTATCAATATCACAAAGCGTGAGGACAAAGAGGAAAGCACAAACACTGTGTTTCTGCAAGTCACTCTCCTTGTGCCAAAATATCCCCCGCCAGTGACCATATGTCACTCAGAAACAATCTCAGCATCTCAATCCGGTAACGGCATCACCCGAGCTCCCCTCTGCTCTGAGTTCAATGCAAACTGGCTCTTCTAGTTCCAATTTTGGAATTTCACAGCCTGTCTTCGGAGACCAGAATAATTCATTTCCACAGATGTATGCTCCTTAATGTCATTATACACCGGCCTGTGCAATCCCTCTGGGAGAGGAGCCCATTTGTAAAGCAAAATTATTCCTATGTCATGCTTTTAATTTCGAGGTTGTTATTGGTAATGACTTCCTCTCAGACATGCCCAGCAGAGGAAAGCTGTTCAAATGGAATTTGATGGTGTCACTGTGTTGAGGAAAGAGGCTTTGGACAAACAAGGAACTGCATTCCCTGCTCAGATTAGGAGGTTCCAGTGCCTAGTAAATGTTTAGGCTACAAAATAAGCTTCCATTACAAATCTTCGCCTTTGACAGTCTTTTCCACCCACCCCTTCTTTTGCCACATCTCTATGATGCTCTGCTGGGAAAGAATATTTGCCTGATAACGTGAAAAGAACTCCAGTTCTACACTCCAGTCCTCCAGCCAAGGTATGATGCCATCTGTACATAACCTCCTGCCAGCAATTGCTATTCGCCTCCGAATAGTCCAAACAGACCATGTCTCCAAATGGAGACACTGGGAAACTGAATTAGCTCTCCAGAGAGCTGTCTTTGAGAGGGAAGGTCCGGGATGCAGACTGAGAGACTGTTTCCCCTGGCATCTGGCTGTTAGGAGACTAACACAGACAAATCTCAAGAAGGGGACAATATTAATAGTAAGCCAGGGCCAGAATCTGTGGGACAGGGTGCCGGTACCATTGAGTACTCGTATCAAGCTGAAAACCTTTGCTCATGGTTCAGAGAGAGCCCATGCCTCTTCTACATGAAAAAAAATAATCCAAATGCCACCACCAGAAAGAACTTGGGTTTACAGTGCCATCTCATAGCTAAAATCCTTAAACACCGAAGGGCAAAACTTCTTACAAAAGCTTTTTTGCATCCACCTACTGTATCCAGAGCCCTAGGAGATACACTGCATCCCCCCGGATGGAGCCTGGAGGCCTTTGTGGACCAGCCTGATGCATGCTGCCACCTCCCTTTTCTACACTTGGGAAAGCTGAGGCACACAACTTTTCCAGATTTATTATATACGGACGCAGGCTTCTTTCATCGCCTGCCACAAATACACCCATAGGAGGAAATTAGGAATCAGCTGAGTCTATCTCCTGATCTACCCATTACACAGCATTGTTTTAAGCTGTTAAACAGCTGCTGGGTTGCAAGAGTCACAAAAGCAGTTTCTGTATTTTTCCTCTTTGAGCTCCTTTTGAAAATATATGTCCTGCATCACGTGCGAGTCATTCAGTTTCAGCACATGCTGTTTTATGGAATATAGTAATACTTGGGCATGTCCTTCATAGTCTCCATTAAAAAGCAACACTACAGCAATACTGAAAATAGCACAGTTACAGCTAATTTTTAATACAGAGGAGAAATGGGAAAAGATTTGTGCCATGAATTTTGATCACTGGAAAAGGCAACACAAGAGACCTCATGAATTCTTTTAGTCCTTTCTCTTTTTCCCAGTTCTAAATGATTATGGACTGTTTCTTGACCAACTGGATCCAGGATTCATCCGAAGCCTGGACTTATAAAAAGAGTGTGAAACACTACAGCATGAGCTAAAGGACCCATCTTTTAACTGCTAATTATCTCAGACCACAATATGCCACCCAAATCAGTCACTAGAGAAGGACAAATCCCAACGTGTTCCCAGTCGAGGTGACATTGCCAGTAAAACCTTAATGCTCTCCGCATTTCCCCTTCCCCCCCTCAAAATTGTGACCGATGTTTGACAAGTCCTTACCTGTTGCTTCCACCATTCCTTCCAGGATGACCACAATTTCAAACTCCTCCTTCTCCAGCTGGGTGCGGGACATCTCCCAGAAGGGGCTTTTCTCATTGATTTCATGCGAGATGATGAGAGGTGACACCAGGAACAATCTGTCATCTCCGGTGTCAAATCCCACGTTGATGTCCGTTTGGTTCAAGGGGATAAACTCTCCTTCTTTGGTCTGTTTGGACTTAATCAGTTTGGCTCTAATGGAAGCCTCAACAATGTGGGAATTGCGGAGGTCTCCAACCCGGAACATGAGACAGAGCTTCTCATCCCTCATGGAAATCACTGCATTGTTAGAAAACATGAGGGTTTCGGCCCTCTTCTTTGGTTGGCTGATCTTGACAAACATGCATCCCACCATGAACGCGTTGACGATGGAGCCCAGAATAGCCTGGATGAGGAGCAGTACGATGCCCTCTGGGCACTTCTCCGTTATGACCCGATAGCCATACCCAATTGTTGTCTCAGTCTCGATAGAAAACAGAAATGCAGACACAAATCCACTGAGATTTTCAACACAGGGGATCCAGTTCTCATCTTCAAGATGGTCCAGGTCTCCCCGGATATAGGCAATGAGCCACCATATGAACCCAAAAAACAACCAAGTGATGGTATAGACCATAGTGAAGACAAGAAGATTAAAACGCCACTTGAGGTCCACCAGCGTAGTGAAGAGGTCACTAAGGTATCGATAGGTTTCTTGGACATTTCCATGGTGCACGTTGCACTTGCCACTTTTCTCCATGTAACGCTGACGTGGCTTCTTACCTTCTGCTGATATGAGGCGGGTTCGGTCAGTGGCAATGGGGACATCATCCCGAGCCTGTTTAGGAATCTTCTTGGGCTCTCTGGATGTAACTCCGATGTCCATGTCCTGGTTCATGAAGATCCTAGAATCTCCGGCCATGGCTGGGCTGCAGGAGAGCAAAGAAATGAAGTTTAAAATATGAGGAAAAGAGCTGAGGCAAAAAGCCACTTGCGTTACTGTCTGAACCATCATGACAGACCAGGAGGAGAAACGTGGCAAATATTAGTGTTGCACTGACAGACTTTGCCCCGTGCTGGAGCAGGGCTGGATCCAGGCTGAGTCTACAGCAGGAAAGCTCTTCGTTACTACCACGTCTTTCCGCCTACTATTGTTTTGGGAAACACTTTGCAAGTCTTCAGCACTCTCTCACAACAGCCACTTGCTAAATATAATGCCGTGTTGAACTGGATGTTAAATACTGATTCATAATACACCATCTCTTCAAACATGAACCAGCTGCCAGGCACTTTGCATAATGCACTACCAGAACCTCAGAAAATACGGTGATGGGGACGGTCTGGGAGTCATGAAATAGGGAAACCTTGCTACAGTTGTGGGTTTTGGGGTTATTTTTGGTCCTCAGATTTTTTTTGGCACATTTGCTTGAGATCACAACTAACAGCAAAGTCAAGATACTTCAACATATAGTCTCAAAAGCGATTGGAGTTTTTCGATGCCTCAGGTTTTGGGTGCATACCAAGAGAAACCTTAGAAATTAATAGAAAACGCTGAGCACCACTGTCTACCTAAATATCACATCAGTCTAAATTCTGCACAAAGGTTTCCCTTCCAGTCAGCAGAGAAAGGCACCTCCAGGGATAATTCAGATGTCAGGTGTGCTGAATCACCTTCTGGAAGTACCCACTCCCTCCAAAAATTATTCTGGGAGCCCGGGCTCCAAATGTGAAATAGATCTTTAGTTTAGCATCTGGAATTACATGTCTGAAGGTGTGACGACTCCAGGCCCACTGTTAATGAGACAGATCAGAGCCCACCCCTTTACTTCATCTGACGTTAGATGAAAACACCAGCCACCTTTGGAAACGTAACATAGAGCCATTAAAAAGCCCACTGTTGACAGGCAAAACTAGCTTAAGAAGCTACAAATAAATAATAACAAATGACGGCTGCAATGATTTTTGCAGATTATAATGTAACATCCTGTTTACCGAGATGATTAGATATTCCTGTAAAAAAAAAAAAAAAACAACAAAAAAACCCAAACAAAAACCACCACACATGCTGTATTGAAAAATGAGAGTCTGGACTCTGAATGCAGGGTGCAGACAAAATCTCAGTGAAAGACTACCTAAGGAGCCTTAGGGATATCAAAGATAGAGTAGCAATATTCTCTATGGCGTTCGTTCTCTGCATTGTCCTCTGCAAATCCTATTAAAACCTAACTAAATCTATTACTGCTCCCTCTATCTTTAATCTTCTTACGTGTCTGTGAATGAGGAAAGGTGTAGAGCTACAATTAAGAGTATCTTGGGAAAGACAATTTTAAGCTCGAGCAAAGTAGCTTCATCTTTTTTTTTTTTTGGTATTAAAAAGCACAAAGGGTGGGCGGGGAGGAAGCAGAGGCAGGATGAATAAATGAAGCAACAAATTTCCACTTCCATTCTGCTGCAGCCAAGTCTGGTTAACAGCAAAGAATTACTCTTAGCCCTTGTACAAGTCACCATCAATCATGACTCCAACGGAGCCGCCGGAGCCTGTTGCTGGAACCGTACCCGCTGGCTGCGTGCGCCAGGGAGCCCGGCCATCTGTCCCCAGCACCGTCCCAGCGCTGCTCCGGCTTCTTCCTGCTGGCAAATCTGCCAGGTTTGGAAAGTTTGGGCCAGGGCCGAGCCAGTGCAGCCATGGGAAGGGGTAAATAATGGGGATTAATGACAGCGGGGTGGTAAATTAGGAGGAATCGGGCTTGCTGCCCCCAGCGCATATGCTCCTGGGGGTGGGATGGATAACCCAGCACTGTTCCCTTCCTGAAGCAGCCACACTGAGGATTTGGGCAGAATATTAATCCCTACCTCTATTCCTTTTGCTGCTGAAGGTAGGACTCCCGAGAGCTGGCTCGTGGTATATTTAGAGATGTATCTCCAGCCATTTTCCGCTACCTGTTGCAAAAATCACATCTCCTGGGCCATGGCTCTGGCTCGGCTGCCTCATGGCGTGCACAGCAACTGCCAGATGCTCTCAAATCCTGAGAGTCCATATTGACTCTCACTTCACAACATGTGAAAGCACACGCCAAGTGCAAGTCAGAACAATCACACGCTTTTTTTTCCCTCCCTCTCTTTAATAGGGAAAGAAGCATCCCAGCCACCGACTTAGAATTAGCTTCAGAGAAGAACCTCTTCGCTTTCTTCTTACGAATACTACTTTTGATCTTTGTTTGCAATGTTTGATTAATCTAAAATTACTCCATTTGGACTAAAAAGCTTTTGATCAATCTCTGCGCCGAAAGGTAAAAACAGGCAAGTGTTTCATGTTTTCAATTTAAAAAGAATTGGTTTAACGACAATTTTGTTATGAAAGTTCTATTTGAAGCTGAGCTTCACTGACACTGACACGATGTGAGAACAATCAATCTCAAGACATTATTCTATAGCGTAAGGTTTCATATTTTAGACTGATACCAAAGAGACCAAAAAGATCTTGAAACATATTAAAAAGGACAGAACAGAATAAAAACAATCCAAAAGCTTAAATCCCTAGAAATATCACCGTGGTGAAGCAGGCTGGAGGGACTGCCACTAATGAAAGTGGAGGGAAACCTGCTTTAACTGAAACACCCAAGGGACCAGCAGCATCCCTTTTCTAATGCTGCTGATCTTTAACAATAGGTCAAGTGAAATCTTTCTGGCAACCTCCAGGAACACCTCACACGTGGGCCATTAAAGCAGAAGAATTCCTGCTGTCCATGAACTTTACTGACAGCTCCAGCGGCCTTACAATTTCTCCTCAGCTTTAAGCTGAAACTCTCCCATCGTAGAATAAGCATAACCTCAGTACTTAATTATTGAACGCAATTAAGCAGATGAATCTTTGCATTAGAATCATTACAAGGAATAATATTGGTGAGTGGTTTGAGCGCGGGTCTGGATGCCTGAAGACCAGCCAGCTTTCTGTTCCAAATGATCTCAGTATTTTTTCTCCAATTCTGAGCAAATCACTGCTTTTCCCTCTGCCTTAATTCCCCAACTGTAAAATCTGTGACATGGATATGAATGGTCTGTGAGATCCTCAGCACAAGAACCTTCTAGGAAATTTGCTATCATTATTTTAACTGCTCTGGGAAACTTTAGTACAAATGACAAGTTACTATAAAAGGAGCACTGTAGCTGTGTAAGGACTTGGTTAACTCCTTCATCATGTAATACAGTGCTGTCAAGCGCACACATCTCTTCCAGATGATGGTAATTACGTGCAAGCATCTCACGGAGATTCAGACTTGAGTTTGTAAATCACTGCTCCCTCCAGCAAAGAGATGAAGTCGCCTCTTATAGTCACACGCACCATCCCGTTTCCTTGGCATTTACCATCTTTGATTAAAGGAAGCCAGGATAATAAAAATGTCACTTTTGTACAAAGCTGTTTTCCTTTTGGCCAGGCTACTGCAAAAGGAGATGTGAGTCAGTGTATTATCAACCTCGCAAAGAGGCTTTTTATCAGACTTGCTGTTGCTCAGCTTTTGTCGAGACGACAGACTCGGGGCAGACAGTGACATTTAGGGCTCTTGCTGGAGAAGAGTCGAGCCGGGGTGAGCTACGTATCTCCAGGAGACACCCTTTTGCAGAGCTCTCTACAAGCCCTGCCTGACAGGGCTGATGTACCTCCTGATAGCTCCAACAGAAATTTGCTAAAGACATCTCGAAAGGTAAACCGAGAAAAGTCTGAAAGACACTTGTTTCAGCGGGGACAGGATTTCTTCTGGAGAGGTCTAAACTGGCAGGCAGGAGGAGTTTGAAGACAGGAATTTGTCATCAAGTTTGTTTATGTAAAAATATCCTTCTTTTTGTTTGTATTAAACCTGATGCCCATGTTTTCTTGCATTATGAGCAACTCTTCTTCAGTAAACCCCTCACACCTTCCCAAATTAGGATTCCACTTAATTCTATCGTGCTTTTTCCCAAAGAGTCCTATCCCACTCAACAAGCAACCAATACAGCAGGAAATGCTCGACAATTCACTACTGAAACACTTTCCCTGGTTCTTTTGCTGCCTGTTGGCCCACACCACTTAAACCAGAGCCAGGGTGACTGTCCCCAGACTCCTCTGGGACACATTCTCCTTTGGGTTACGCTGCTTGAAGGGAATGCATAATTCTTAATTGGCAGACACTGGCAACACGGAGAAGTTGGTAGAGGAACAGAGTACATTAAAGCAGTAGCACCCAAAGAGGATAAAAGCATCGATTGCTGAACGCTGAGCGCTAGCGGAAAGGTGGAGGAAGGAGAAACGTTAGGAGAAGCTGGCTTTTGGCAGCCTGAAGAGAAATGGCTATTAAATACCCGCTGACTGACAGGTGGGGCTGGGATTTCCCTGAGAAAGGCATCTTTCCCACTACCCTTTTATTTACTGCCTGCGTGTGCCTGAGACCAGTCAGCAGTGACCTTTTGAGGCATCCATATGCATATGAGGAAAAGAAAGGCAGGTAGATTCTGTGCAAATCGTGTCACCTTTCAGTTTTCCGACTTAGAGACTGTTGGTGGGTGCCTCTTTGGAAAGTGGTTGGAGAACCACAGGTGGAGGGAATGATGCAAAATTCATGCTATTCAAAACCAGGGCAAAACATTTAAGGAAACTGGGCAGGAAGGGAGACCCGTGGCACTTCACAAATAAATGTGTGGTTCAAAAGCTCCCTCATCCAAATAATTGCTTTTCAAAGCGTAATCTCGCTCAGCACTGAAGTAGGGAGATACCCCCCATTTCCAATTTGAGTTTTCATTACGTCACAGCACCCTTTTCTAAGATGCTGACAGGCACAATTTCACAAGGGAGTTCCTCTGGGGCCAGAGGAGACACCCACCCACCCACCAGTGCACAAACTGGGTGGGCGATGAGTAACTGGGCAGCTCCTTAAGGAGCAGGATGACTTCGTGCTTGTTACTGGGCTGGTGATGGGGCCTGGCTGCTTGGAGTCCATTAGGCTCAGAAATGGTAATAAAGAAGGTGTTCAGTCTTTCAAAAGAAAATACCTTGTAATAAAATCTCTCTGGATATGAAAGTTAATACAACACGAAGAAAGACAGAGCTTATGGACATTTACACCCTACTTTTATCTGCTCATTACCTCCCCATCTGTCCTTCTCCCCAGCAACGCTGCACAGTCACAGGTCTAACATCCCTGAGCCCTTTCATTGTCGGTTGTGAGGTACCAACGTGGCCCCCCCATTCCCGGAGTATCTGAACGTTTCACGGAGGTCAACACAGTATCACCTGCTTTAAAATTTTATTTATTTATTTAGTAAGATCTGTGGGACACAGAACTGCTCTATTTCCCGTATTTCAAGGGGGAGAAGTGAATCGCAAAGACATTTGCTTCTCCCACACCCCCACTGAGTGTCTGTGGCAGGGAATTAAACCTTGGCTTTCCAAAATCCTAAGCAAGTGCCTGCAATCACTGCGCCCCTCTTCTTCTCTCCCTCCAACCCAGCAGCAGTGAATCCAGCCCCTCTCTGCCTCAGGTGTGTCTAAAGATTACCCCGAGAAGCCTCTGTAGCCTGACCCATCAGCACAAATAACCTCCCAAGATTATTTCTAATGCCAAGAAAGAGTGTTTCTGATCTCTCTAGTAGCTACAGGTTTCAGATAGATTTTTTTTTCCTCCCAAATATGGATTAAAGTATAAAAAAATCTCTAAGTTTGCACTTTTATTAAATATATTGACTTCAGATAAATGCAGAAAAGAAAGCAGAAATTAAATTGTAATGAGAATAGGGACTGGGTGGGTTTATTTATTTTTTTTTTCAGAAAAAAAAAAGATGAAAATTAGAAAACGAGCCCACTGCACAGGCTGTAACAATTTGTTATGGAACAAGGACTGGAGAATGTGGAATTTCCACAACATGAGGGGTATCTACTTCTTCATATATCGCAGTTGAAATGCACAGGGTGGACGGGAGGATCCAATCCCTGTGACTTTGAGTCACCTCACACTTCATTGAATTTAAGAAGCTGAGCCTGAAAAGCCCACGTGCAAAGGATGCAATCACAATATTATGCTCTGAGGTGTTTTTCTTAATATCGAACAGTCAAATGACATCTTCTTCTCCAACAAACAAAGCCTGAATAGAAGCCAGTTTGATCCTTCCACCTCCAAGGAAGTGACTCTGCCCGAGGTGCTCTGCAGCCTCTCTGTCTCTGTCCTTTTACCCCAGACTCTATTTTTAGGGGGACCTTATGGCGTCATTGAAAATGTGACCATTATTTTTCAACCAACACAACTGAACAAAGAGAAAGAGACACTTCTGTCCTGGTAAGACACCCCTCTTCCTCCTGCTGCCAGCTGTTGCCACACAGCACGCACGGAATATTGGGGAAAGCGGAACCTCAATTCTAAGAGAAAATCTTATCCCAAGAGCACTAATGTCCCTGTTCTCTGTTTTTTAGATATTTCACCATTATAGCAGCTGAGAATCACTGCAGCTGGCTTAAAATAATAAAACAAAATTGAAGGATGATAATACCACTTCATGCTTCTCCAGTAAATTGCATCCAAGCAGTTCAAAGATGAACTGACCGAATGCAGGCTCTTTTTGCCCCAGGATGTTCAACAGTACTGTTGAGCCCACTGGTTAGACAGGAGAAGATGAGTCATGGACAGACAAACTGACCTGCCCAATACCAGCTGCCAGTGAAGTGCCAGTGCTTACCCCAGGTGTCCCAGTGGCTCTCCTGACCTCCAAGTGAATAGAAAGTGGGAGATCCTTATAGAAAAGAGTGGGGAGATTTGTCTCAGAACGTGGCTCCAAACCTCAGTTTGCCTTTTCCAGAGTCTGTAAATAATTGGGCTGGAACCTTCCAGAGGTGGAGAATTTTCTCTCATGGGAATCAGAAATAGTCCAACTGAGTGGGAGCAGTGGGGGAAAGAACTGACCCCCAGAAGTGAAATGACTGCCCCAACACAAACACAACCAGACAGATGTCCCACATTCCATGGAAGATACTGGTTGCTTGGGTTGGTCAGAGAACTGGTGAGGGAAGCCAGTTTTGTTTCCCTCTGAGCTACTCTGCCATGAATCCAAGGTAGTTGTCTACTTAAAAGTAAAAGGGTGCAGCAGGAAGAACCTGCTTGACCCTTGAAAGTCAGATGGGAGCTTTTGGGGACAGTTTCTGCCAATTCTCGATTGGTTCCTGAAACTCTTAGGTCAAACCCAAAGGAGG
>JAHREE010122770.1:0-10699 GCA_033628505.1 Tringa tobata | reverse complement strand
GAAAAAAAAGAAAAAGAAAGAGGGAAAAAAAACAAACAGGAAAAGCAATGTCACCACTTTTGTGAGTGGAAATAAAGAAAAAAAATGTTCTGATGAATGCAAAACCATGACATTCTCTGCACTGTTCTTGCAGTCTACCAAACAGACGTTTAATTCTTTTTAAAGAAAACAGAAAGCTCCTGGCTTTAGTAATGAGTCACTTTTCATTACACAACAGTATGCCTATTCAAGATACTTCATTATTTCAGGTCTGGTAAAGAATACGCTTTCTTTTCATTGCTTCATTACGACTTCAAGACCCTCAAATTCCCTTTCTGCATCCTAAATTTTTTCTCACCATTTGCATTCAAATATATCCCGTTTTGTTCTTTTTGGGACATCTTACTATATCATATAGAGCAATTTACATAAGAAAACCTCTCCCAGATGAAAGAGAAACATATTTACAAAAGAAAAACATTACGTTATGTACTGTAGGGCCCAGCTATAATGTCAGAATTATAAGCCCGCTGACCAAAATTGGTGGACGGCTTGTAAAGGAATCAGAATACTCTGAGAATTAACACTTTAAAGAAATGTTTTCCTTCTACCTGGATACATTAAATACCCAGAGTTAGCTAGCTATCCCTTCAACAGCAGAATTTAGACATCTCAATTTTCCACATCCTTAACTATTTCTCAAGCACCCTGGATTAAAAACCCCTGTGCTTTCTTTTGTAAAGCTAAATATTTTGGAATCTAGTCAAGCATCAAAGGTAACTGAAAATACAGGATATAAACACAAAACCAGAGCAAGACAAGTCTAAAAACTGTATATAAACAAGAACTGTAAATAAGCAAGAAACAATGCTTTGGCTAAAGCTGAGAACACCAAAAACTGGTTGCTGAACTACTTTCTCTCTCTTTGTAGCAACCTGTGTCACCCATTATGGACTAGTCATCTGTACAAAATCAGACTGACAGCTGGCATTAAGAAAGGCTTCTCTTCTGTTTTTGTCTGAAGTGGGAAATTGCCATGTTCCACAGAATTAATTTACTGATGCTGCATGCTACCTAGGCAAGCTGACTTTAAATCCCTGCAGCTACTGCACCTTTTCTTCAAGCCAAAATAGAAGTATCTGAACATATTATACAGACCTTATGTAGACTAAAAGAACTTGAGAATATTTATAAAACTAGCATTTGAGAGTAAATAGTATCTATTATACATTACTAAAAAAATAATACCTCTTCAATCAGTTTAGTGTTCGACTTCTCTAGTGAATCAACTCTTGCATGTAGACTGCTAACGGTGCTACTGAAAGAGAAAAAGCAAAAAAATTATTCAAAATTACATCAAAACTCATGCAACTGAGCTCAAAAGCTTCAATGTGAGGTACAATGATTAATGGTTAAACGCTAAAAGGTCTGCTCTTGTTATTTGAGGTTTTCCTAAATGTAAGAAAATTAGTCTCCTTCATTGGATGTTTACATGCTCTTTCCAACTCCCCATGTCATCCCTGTCATTTAAACTCCTGGACAGGAGCGATTTCACATTTCTCCCTTTCCTTTATCCTCACAACTATAACGTATCCAAATGTTTAATAAGTTCACTTGAAAGAGAGTTTGTAATCTTCTTGGTTCCCCCTCCCATGTAAAGAAAACTATTCTCCTGTCTCTCTCCCTCCAAAATCCATTTCTTTTATAAGATTACTTGCTTCTCTACATTTTTTTAGATTTAACCTCATGTTATGTATTTCTCAATGCTTCTTGACTTCATTTGTAATATCACCAGAATTTAATTCCCTTTTATTACTCTGTGTTTTTTTTATCTCATCAAACTACATCCAGGCCTTCACCATTACCTGATAGCCCACTTCTGCTCTAAGCCCATTTTTTTAGGCTGCGCTTTACACACAGGAAAACCTTATTCTGTAACATTGTTTGCTTTTTCACGTATTTCACTGTGGTGTATTTGATGCACTCAGTTATTGTGTCCTGTTGAAGTTTTCTGCTCAGTGACTGACAATTTCAAATCAGAATATCCTTATCTCAAGAGTAGCCATATAGTCACTAATTATCAAGATTATTAGCATTAAAAATGAAAAAAATGTGATTATGTTTCAAAAAGGGATCAAGAAGATCAGCTATACTACAGATTCTGTAAAGGTAGTTCTTCGTGGCTGTGTTGGGTCCTTTTCCTTTTTTAGCTCTTTGCACTGTTTAATTTTGTGCAATTCCTCAGAGAATTACAATCACCGTTCCTCCATTTGTCCAGTAACACACAGTGATGGACTAGGGTTGATCCACCCAGCAAAGTAAGGGGGAAAGGCTGCTTTCCTGAAAACTCTTTTACAGGAACCACAACCTCCACTGGGTAAGTAGTTTCCAGAATGAACCTATTCAGTTTCGACGCTAGGCATTTAAGCTACAATCCAAAATATTATGAACGGCAAAGAAACAAACCCATGCAGATTCATCCAGAACACTCAATAATACTTTTTGTAGACTGTTAAATAGAATGCAGTTAAAATCCAGATCCAGCTTTTCATCCCTGTGAAGTTGTGAATCATGAGGATCTTGATCAGTTTTGACTTGATGTTTTTAATTACTTCGAAAAATAAAGGTTTTGACTTGAAAACAAAAGCATGAAAACTGAGACTCCCTGACTCTCTCCAGAAAAGCGTATCCTTTCCAACTTCACTACATCCTCAGTCCAAACATGAAGAATTTGCACCCTTCTCGGAAGTTCTCTCTCACAAAGCAGTGGTACAAAAGGAATTAGAGATGTTTTACCTGTAAGCATGGACTAATACGCATACTTCAAAGTAATACTTACTTCAGTTGTCTGTTTAGTTCTTCAACATAATTCTTTTGGTCCAAAATTGCAGCAATCTGTACATTTCTAAAGCAAGCACAAAATAAAATCCACTTTAACAAAATTATATAATGAACCATGTACTGAAAATACACGTATCTACCTATCATATACAAAAGTCCATCTTACTTGTGCTTTTTGCAAAGAAAGGAAGCAACTTCATCCCACAATCATGAAGTCAATAACTTACATGTTGTGACACAAGGGAGAGACAAAAAACCCCAATGCTTTCACTGCAAACAATTTCTCTACGTGAAACAGAAGAATATATACAATCTCAAAAGAAATGGGATGTTTATTTACTTTGCCATAATTCTGGTTCTTTGGAATGCTGACTAAGTCTCAAGCTGAGGTTACCAGGTAAGGTTACCAGGTTCTTTTTCACCTCCACCTTGCAATCCTGCAATAGGGTCCACCAGGTAAAGGAAGTAGGTGATGTTGCTGAGGCTTGCTTCAGAGTGCAAATATTTATCAAACTAACTAGTAATACTGAACAACGTAGCGCAAAATTTTTCTCAACACTGTGAGATTAGAAAACTTCATCTTCAGGGAACCTGACTTATTTCTACAAAGAACAGGGCACCAGTCAAGCAATCATTTGTTAACACACAAAATCTGAGTTGTTTGGTGAGGACATACCTTTCCTTACCACCGATGTCATCATCACTCTTTAAATACATAGAGAAATCAATCACCCCAACCTAGGGGAAAGCAAACATACACAGTTTCATATCAGACTAACTGCTGTTGATATTCATGGTCTTGTACCTACGTAATTAGTAAAACCTCAGTTACATCAGCTTTTTTAAGAGTGGTCAAGTTTCAGCCAGAAGCTCAAAAAACTGAACCGTAACATTTTAAACAAGTTTCCCTTTTGTTTTTTTTAAATTTTTGAAGTGTAGTCTCACATATTTTTTAAGAATTATGCTACCTTTGAACAAAATTAACCATGTGCCAGGCACCAAATCCCAAAGGAAAAGACTTTTTACCTCTGACTGAAGCTTACAAGGCCTTATAGGAAGACTTTCATTTGGGGAATTATCAGACACTACTCAACCCTATCACTGATTGAGCAGACTTGTGATGTGTCTGCAGTGTTTCACGTGATTTCCTATCACAGCACATCTCCCAAACTGATGTGCCCCCCATGTTTAGCTTTTCAATATTCCTTGCCAAATAATGCTACCTCTCCATACTTGCTGATCCCCAGGTATGCCAACTCAACTGCACTCAGTTTTTTAAACCATCTTAATCCGAATCTAATTAATTTATTTTCTATTTAATTGTAATTTAATCATATATACTATAAACAGTATTACCATGCATTCTGTTTCCAACTCTACTCGTTCATCTCTAACAAAAGTATTTAATCCCTTTTGCTTTACCAAAACCCTTCCTTTTTGGTCTCTAGCAGCCCCTTCACAAAAGTACTTAAATTTATCTGACCTACTGCTTCCTTCTTGAGCTCCCATCAGCTTTTGAATACAGGTAACTTGCTAAGTCTAACATTTCCTCAATTTGTACAATGTTGTCCCATCAGCTTCATATGATGGTCTTCTACTTGTTCTTTCCATATCTTTTCTAAAAAGTCTCTAAAAATATTTTGCTTATTAAAGCAAAACACACTTCCTATAAAAAAGTAAAATGTTATCTCTATAAATTACCTTAATTTTCCCTGTGCGCATACACACATTTCACCATTGAATAGCATTCCTCTAACATACCAAAACTACACTCCATGACGCGACTTCCATCATCCTTCAGAAGTTTCTCTCTCCACTCAATACAACTTGCTTCTCCTGGCTTATCTGAGAAGATGCCTTATTTACACTACTCTTCACAAACAGAATTACTCTAAAATCTCATCTGGACAGCCACTACTACCTTCTCAAATCAAGTTTTATGTCCCCTCACAGCAAAGCCACCAAGTGACCCAGATAACAACAGATTTTGTGATTTATAATAGACATGTATTAATTCTCAATACAAAGAAAAGTGTGGTGATAAGTTTTCTATAATTACAGGCCTTTGAATATCACGTACGCAAGGTTGGTACCTAAAACCTTAGATAGTAACTAGAATAAACTACCAAAGACAAGTTAGCCCTATGATTCACATTCTTTGCCATAGAAACTGCTTTTTCATCAAATATATGCTGAAATGCAGTAGATAATAACTTAAATTATTGACTTTTTTCCATAAAGAAGCTAGACAAAACCAATCAGGACTGAATACAGCCTATGTTTCTTTCTAAATGCTTGTGCATCTGCCTTTAAAAAGACTCCATCAAGATTTTCTCAGAAAAGACCAAAGTCAAAGCACTTTGCAAAGGAGGAAGAATTCTAAGTCTTGTTTTGCAGACTGAAAGCAGTCACCCTTTTATAAGGACTTTTATTACACTATGCAAAGCAAGTTTGTCTTTCAGGTCCTTGAAACATTCCTATTATGTTCCAGAACAACAATAAATGAACCAAGTGGGATAAAGAGATCATGGAAATACACTTTTCCTGCAAAGGAAAAGGATGAGTTGCACAACTGAGATGGAACGAACTCTGCATTGCTAATACTGCATCCATTTGATGACAAAGCAGAAAACTTTACCCTTGGACTCTGACAATTAGCACCGTCTAAAGGTCTGACCCAACGGATACAGAGCTTAATGCAACAGCCCCCGCTGATCCAGGAGCTGGATCGGGCACTACATGGTCTGTAGGAAGATTTCTAACAAGTCATAACTCCACAGCAACAAAATTCACTGTGCATAAAAATCTTACAGATTGCATGTACGTTACTTTACCTGTATTGACTTACTTGTGAATCTAGGTCTTCTCCCTTCACACACAGGTTAGCATCTATCACATTTAACCCAACTAATAGCCCAACAATAACTGCTCCTTCTTCCTCCATCATTAGTGCATGATACTCGTAAAATTCACTGTTAAAAAAGAAAATTGCACCTTATTGGTATATTCAGTATATTTACATGCAATAAACTAATAATAAGTGACATCTAAATCTGAATTGTTTCTCTTATTTTAGCCTTACTCCAACATCTTTAAAGATGAACTGGGTCTGCTCATACTTTCACCTCATAAATATTTAAAAATTGAAAGAGCATGGTTTGTCTCAAAGACTATTACAAACAAAGATACTACCCTTGACTCCAGAAATCTAAGCCACAAACTGTTGAGGGCTGGGAAATCTGGGGGGCAAGACTTATTTTGCCTTTTTTAAAACAAACAAACAAACAAGAAAAGGCTCTTCACTTGCTATTAGCCACTTTTGGATAGAATACTGAAACAGATGGATATTTGGCCACGTTGAGAGAGAAGACAATTCTTATGTTGTTCAGAAACACCAGAGGATCAAAAGAAGAATGGTAAAAAATTCACCTTGTGTGAAAAAAGATCCAAACTTCAATGAACACATGCTTGAAATTAATTCAGCCAAACAAGAGATTAAATGGGTAAGAGAAGAGAAATGGAAAGGGCTGAAATTCTGAAAAGGTTTATAAACAAGAAAAACACTCCACTAAACAACAGAATACCAGCATTTACTTGCTCCTCCTTGCATTTTTTAAATAAAGTTTTAGACTCTATGAAGCAAACTCTGCTTTCAAGGGCAAAGTCCACAGCTGTAGAACGCCAGTGTCATCCTGACATACCAACATTATCTAAGCGTGCAAGAAAAGCCTTAAAAATATGCCTAGGTTATAGAACTGAAATTAAGACGGCAAGTCTATTTTTCCCCTTTGTGCTACCCCATCAGAAAGGAGAAGCTATACTAGAAGAGAGCAATGCCAGTTTTAGAACTGTGAGAGGAAAGGAAGGTTCAAAGCAATTGTCCTGTGTGCAGTGGTAGCTCTGTAGGAAACCACACACACGGCAGAGGTGAATCTGTCTCCTCTCCAGGTTTCTAGTCCATATTCTGCACGGTGCAGCAATGCAGTGGGAGCCCTTCCCCATCACCCTCACCTATGAAAGATCAGTCAGCACGTTGCAGAATGCCCTCCCTACATGACAGGGAGGAAACACCTCTTCACCTGTCAGCTGGCCCTCAAGCCTGATGAGGCAGTGGTGTTTGATCCCTCTACTCTGAGGACTGGAAAAAATCAGCCCAGAGGCCCTTGCTACACCAAGGATACATTAAAAAGTAGCAAATAGAAAACAGTTTTTTTTTTTTTTTCAGGAGACTAAACCACTAAAAGTAAATTATAAACAAAATCTACTTAATTGTTTACCTGAGAAGATCTCTCTGAATGATTAAACAGCGAAGATAGTCAGCCATTTTCTTCTGCATTAGTGCTAACCGTAACCAAGCCCGGGCACGGCCCAGTGGTGTTCTGAAAAAAAGAGCATGAAGACAAACAATCCCAAATGAGGCTGGACTAGATGACCTCTAAAGGTCCCTTCCAACCCAAACTAGTTTATGATTCTATGAAATCAACAATATATCAATTAATTCACTGTCTTTAAAGATCAGTTTATGGGTACAGTGATTGATATTTTTGAAAGGAAAGTTTAAACTATTAGTTGAGCAGTGCACCTGGGAAGCTATAAATTCTAGGCTTTGACTCCAAGCTTTGAGATAATACCCAAAAAATTTTCATCAACTCAGCTGGGCTTGGGAACAGACCCTGGAAAGAACTGGAATAGAAAAAGCACGAGAGCCTGATCGTAAAATTAACTGTTTTGCTCAGAGAGTGAAAACATGCAACTTTCTGTACACTGTTGTATTTCAATGTGCTTTGTTCTGACACGGTACACAACTAGCAGCACGGAAAGAATTTTTAAGAGCGGTGCTGTTTTCCTCTATGTACCCTCTTCTTAACCTAACAGTGCCTGAAAAGATCATCTTCAAAGTCCTGTTTCTAGCTGATGTAAAACGCTGGTGACAATTCAGGTTCCCTTCTGCAACTTGCTTAACAAGTGTTCAGAGGAATTGTGAGAAAAGTAACCAAAATGTCCATTACAGCTCCCCAGGCCAGCTTGCCTTCCCAATCCTGATCTCTGGGTCTACACAACACTGCTGAATTATAGCTTTAATTCATACTTGTTTACAAACTCATTGGTATCTTAGGAGGACAATTAAGAAAAAGACGAAAAAGGATGTAACTGGCAAACATAAATATCCATTAAATTAAACCTGGACCTTTAGATCTTCCACTTCTAGTACTTGCATACTTAGAAGTGGTAAGCAAAAAAACCCCACCAAACGAAACCAAACACCCGCACAGACAGGAAGAGTGTAACATACTTGGCAAAGGGTATTATTTCATCTGGCCTGACACAAGAATAAATAATAATTTATATACCTATGTGCTTTAGATAAGGTCTAAAGCTATAAATTATAACCCTTATGCTGCCATATGCCAATCATAACGTGCCCAAACCCTTTTGGAATTTCATATATGACCAATTATAAAGCTAAATACAAAAGCAGGGTGCAGAGGAATGGGAGATTGCAGTTCGCAGCACAAATTTGCATTTGAGAAGGATACTACACACAAGAATCTGAAAAGCTGCCTAATACTTTCCTCTTCATTATGCTACCTTTTGTTTTTACAGAGCATTTGCTTGACCAGACGGATGTGTTTGCTGCAGTTCTGGACCACAGACTGTTTGATACACAACCTATTCCATTTTTGTCCACTATTCAAAAAACTTTTCTCCCAGGAACATCACAAAAGAACAGAAAAATATGACTTCTTGAGCTGTTTTGTGCAGGACATGAAAAGCTAGCAAGACTTACCTGTGCTCTCCCACAATATCATGTGCTAGCTGTTCAAAGGTTTGATTAATGCCAAATAAAATCATGAGACATCTGCAAATTCTCAATCAGGTCCTTTATTTTCCTGCTGTGTTTTACCAATGGTACTTACTTAAGGCCAGGCAAATCTCTGACACTTGCTGCTATTTCCTCAGCTTCTGGATATAATTTCTCCACAAGTTCCAGAGGACCCCAGATGGTTTTATTGTAACTTAGAAAGGATTTTCTTACTAGGAAAAAAAAAAAAAATAAGTAACTGAATTAATTTAAATGACTGGAATAGCTTCCTTCAAAATAGCTGATGTGATGAAAGTGTTAACTGCTGAGCCTAGACATCCAGATAACAGTGACACTGGTCAGTTCTCCCATACCCAAAGTCATCTTCTGAATTACTTTGCTGTGAACATAAAGTTGCTGAGATAGAATAAAATAATACTAAAAAGGATGACTAGCTAAAAACGTAAGCTACATACATGCAGTTGTGGTAATCCCTGGACCACTTACAACAAATGGTATATAAAGAAAATGTTGGTAAAAGTGGAAATACATGTTGTGCAGTATTAATAATGACGCTATTAATTATAGAAGGTGACAATTTACATATTTTCTTCACTTCTTAAAACAATGTACCACACTTTGATTTTATGTCATCCAAGAAAGAAAGGAAGAAAAATGGCATGTTTGGGATGAGAATTCTGCAGCTGGAGCAATTACCACACCTTTAAGGCCATGCTTCAGACAGTGCTCCATGACAACAAAGAACTGCTGCAAAGGTGGGTAGTCAGAATCCAGAGTCCGGCCGAAGCTCAAAGCTGATTCAATGAGTCCTTTGATGCTCAGTTTAGCCATGTTCAATAAATTTGCCCTTTCTACGGCTGTAGGATCCTTTACAGCTATGACAATAAAGAAAGAAAAAAAAAAGTTATGGTTCAAGTTTTGGAAGAGATGCAAAATAATAAAATAAAAGTTGTAGGGTACTTTACGGCTAAAGACAATAAAGAAAAAAAAAAGCTATGATCCAAGTTGTAGAAGAGATACAAAATAATAAAATCCTTCATGGCCACCTTGTTCAAAAAAAAATTTGTATTAATCTAGATAAACTCAGAGGAATAATTTAGTAAATGCTATAAACCACCAAGTTATAGAAAAGCACCCACTCTAACAAACACCCTTACAGATCTTGCATTAGCTTAATAGCTGGACGAAAAAATGAGGGTGGAAATGCCAGTTGTCAGGCACCATGTTGTCTCAGTGCATCTCAGAAACAGCTAGTAACTGCAGGTTAACACAGGCATCACCACAGGCTGCACTCAAAAGCTCAGCAATGATGGCCCTTACCGTGATATTTTCTACACGGGAAGTTTAAGAACTAAAGGTTTTGCTTTAACATAAAAATGTTTTTGGTAAGTTTTACAAAACATACGCTACAAAACCCCATAGCTTTTAAAAATCATCTTAATCTGACAGAATGGACATGTTTCCTCTTCTCAGAGCTCCTGCTACTGAAAGCAGAGCATTCAGGAGATTCTTAGTTTATTTTCACTTGTAATGAAGCAGTTCAAACATTCAGGCCACCCTCTGCTTTGCCAAACTGAAACAGAGACAAAACAACCCTCTGTTTATTCACTATGATCAAAGAAACTTGGAAAGAAGCAGAAAAAAAAGTGGATGATTTACTGTTTCCTGCAATTAAATCTAACACATGAAGTAAAAAAACCAAACAAACGAAGAACACAGATCATCTTTTTTAAGACCCAGATGTCAAAATATCTATGCAGATTTGTGTCTGGAAAAAAATGTGAGCCCCTTCCTCTCTCTGCAAATCTCAGTACTGGTGTATGACCTTGTCTCTTTGCACATGAGAAAGCACAAAGAACTGCATACATTAAAACCCAAACCAAAAAAGAAAAACCCTCAATCGTTCTAACAGATGGACACTTTCTCAGTTCTTCAAATGGCAATGAAATGACTGGTCTCACTTCTCACATACCACAGCTTTAGGTGTTTAGGTATTAGATATTAGAAACTCAGAAGATTACTTCCTAATTTTGCCTGTCAAATATCAAATTACCC
>JAHREE010122759.1:0-12948 GCA_033628505.1 Tringa tobata | reverse complement strand
GTGCAGGAGTGGGGGTGCTGGCAGTGGCTGGGGGCTCTGGAGGCAGCTGCTCGCGGTCGCTTCAGGATGGGTTTTAGTCGAGCCTGTGGCTCCAGGAGCTCCCATCACAGCGTTTGCTGTGAGTTGAGACTCAGCCATCCATTGATTGCTGTTACATTCAATGCGTACTTGCTCCTTCTAATTCCTTATTAAAACCAAATCTTAATTAGGACAGGTTTTGGCTTTGTGAATCTGAGTTTGCTGTCAACATAAGAACCAATTTCCCCAGAAAAAACAAATTGCCTCACTTCAAATGGCTGAGGCAGCGTCAAAACTGTTTTTTGGTGTCGGTGGTGGATTGGCAGAGCCCTCCACTGCCGGGAATGGCTTGTCTGAATAACACAGAGCTATTTAGGGCTTTCTAGGGCTTTTTGGGACAATCCCAGCAGTTGCATTGTCAGAGTTCATAATAGTCTCTAGTTATTAAAAAGGAGTTTTGGCTGCACAGAATGACTCGCTGCTCATTGTCTGGCCAATACCTAGTTTGATAATTGTAAATACTGTGATAATACACTGGGAATTGAGCGTGGTGGTCACTAGACAGCCTGATTATGTGTGGCATCTGCAATGTTTTAAAGTATGCTGAAATACACTTAATGCTAAAGTGAAATAACTGTAAAAAAATGGCCTTATTTTTACACTTTTTTTTGGATGTAAAGACTAGTGATGATTTGTGATATTACAAATAAAAATGTTAAATTACTTAGCAGTAAGTGTTTGTCTTTCATTCGTCGTGTGATAAGCAGATTCTTAAGATGATTTTTCACATACTAAACTTGCATTAAGTGGTGACTGTGGAGATGGAAGTTGGCAGTTTGTGCACACAATTTCTCAATAGTAGTGCAGAGAATGTGTTCTGATTTGCTGAGCAACCTTTGGGGATTCTTTTGGAATTGCAGAGAATTTCCCAGAACCTCCAAAACCTTATGGTGTTCCCTCCGGAGAAACTTGGTAAAGACTTGATGGAGAAAAGGCAGATTATCCTGTGGTTGTTCTGCTGTAACACTGAGTCAGGAGCAAAGCTCATAGTGTGTTCTGGCACTTTTTTCCAGCGTGTGACAGATGTAATCCTTTGGGAATACAGCTTAGGTGTTTTTAAGTAAAATGTTGAGTAGAATGTGGTTATTTTTAATTGTCTGAGGGTCACACTCAAAATGTGCTTAATTTTCTTAATGTGTGGAGTCACCTGCTTGATAGAATGAAGCCTTTCAGAGGGTGGAATAGAAAATAATAACTAACATGCCATATTTTTTTTTACATTTGTGGTTGTGATACTCAGAATCCATTGGTGTGGACTGCAAATGCTGACAGTGTGTCAACTACACAGCTCTCGGGAAGTTTTGGGATTGCAGGAAGCATCAATGAGATAGGCAGCTACCAGGCAATTTGACTTAAATGTTACAGATTAATTTGTCCTAATTGCCATGAGTTCTGCACCATTTTTCTAAAACTCAGTCCCGCATGAATTATTTCATTTTAGAATCTGGAACTGATAATTAAGAGTCATGAACGCGTGAACTTTGTGCTAAGAAAAAGGCTGCATGTGATAAAAACGTGTTGTTGCCATCTACTGGTAAAGTAAGTGATGTTCTGGCAAGGGGGGGTAACAAAACGGAGGTACAGCATTACCTGGTTTGATGTTTCGTGTGTGAGGTGTCAGTGCTGGGCAGGATTCTCAGCGTTACACTGAAAAATCAGTGTAAACACTCACTCGGGGTGGGGAAAACGGAGCTGGGGCCTGAAATGAAGAGACTTGGCAGCAACTAGATATTGTCCAGCAGGGAGAGATGCAATCTGTCTACCTGAGACAGAGCCCAATACCAAGTAGCACACAATTTTATTTAAAAGGAAAAAAAAATAAATCTGAGTAAATAACAGGTTAAGGCAAACAAATAGCACATGGAATAGCAGTGGTCGGAGGGTGGCTGTGCTCGCACACGTGGGCCCTGGCTTGCTGGAGCTGAAGAATCTGAGTGAGGAGTTTGAGCAGATGCTTCGCTTTCTCGTGAAGCATCCCTCCTAGTTGAGCGTGATGCTGACTGTCCTCCTTTAGTGCAGGATGCTCGGGCTGTCGGTGTAACGGCAGGTCAGAGAACAGCAAAGCGATACCGCACGTGTTTGGGAAGCGAGAGCCTGCTTTTGGTGGTGTTTTTATGTAAAAGGACTCGGGGGGGCGGGGGAATGAAGTTTTCCATTATTGTTGCTTTTCCCCCTACATCATAACCGATTTCAAATGGTGCTAGACAAAAACTGAGACTCTGAACACCAAGAGAAATCGGTCAGCCTGTGTAAGAGACATTTTCCTGGCTCAGAGAAGAATCCTCTTGTAGATGGCAGCTACGCATTCTTTAGAGTGCTCTGATCAAATGCTTCATCCGCACAGCGATCGGCTTTTCTGTGTATAATAACATTTGACAATAGTGAGGTCAAGCAAAAATAGTTTATAGCTTCATTTTAGGGGTTTGGATGCAAGGGTATAGAAGTCATCTGAAACATTACTAGAAGTTACCAGCAATAAACTTTAAAAAAAATAATTCTAGCAAAAGGAGGGGTTTCTGTGTGCATCAGGGTGACATCATCGTGATTGCTGAAGGCACTTTTGTGTTTTAACTGCTGAGATCAAACTGTTGGAGGGAATTTCTGTGTTTGCAGAGCAAGTCTCTGGGAGCTACGGAATGATAATTCTGTGGTGATAGAGTCCCCAAGCACTGAGTGGAGATACATTCGCCCTCAGTTAGTAAATTAAACATTAGGGCCCTAGTGATCGTATAATAACGGAAACGTTTTCTGCCTGGCCGGATGCAAGAAGTACTGCACTGGTTTTCATGCAACTTTCGGATCACTTTACTCTGGACAACTTGAGCTCAATATCCATTGTTTATTAAGTAGAAATACATTTGAAGGAAGCTGTTCCTGTTGTGGCCCTGGCTTGAGAGGGTGTATACAGTGGTTGTAGAAGTGTCTAGAAATCAGATGATGTTACAAAGCGGATGGCTGGCAAGGACATAACCATGGGGAAAAGTGCTGGTTTAAGGAGTAGAGGCCGCCGGTGAAGTTAGCAGCTGCTTGGTCTCCTCCCACGCTGTAATTCTTGCTCCTAGAACACTGATTTCAAATGGTGCTAGATACAAAGTGGGAAAATCTAAGCCACCATGTGAAACCAGCTTCCAGAGGAAGACACATCCGGTGCACGGCTGCGGGCTGAGAGAGAAAATCCTTCATCTCCACCGTACCTAGAGAAAAATTCATCTATTTAATTTTATGAGAAAGTAAGAGAGTTAACTTCGGGTTAGTTACTTTATTGACACGTGGGGTTTTTGGGCATCTTGTGAATTGTTGAGGCTGCTGTAGGAGAAATGAGATAGGTGATGGAGAAACCCACCGCTCTGGCAGTGACTAATTTCCTTGTGCGATAACACCGAAGCTCTTACCAGGAGGAGTGAGAAGGGTCTGACTTCTTTGCAGTGCAGAGGATGCTACTGCTGGGGTGGGAGAGAAGTTTGTGTTGTGCAGAAACACTTTTTTCATGCCATTGCAGATAGAACAAGCTGTAACCCTCACCCTGCCCAGGATAGAGAATGTTCTGGCTTTTCATCGCTTCCTGATCTCGGCATCATCAGAGAGGACAGGAGGGGTCAGGAGCTTTTCTTGTGACAGGGAGAGGAAATGTGACTGTCCTGATGTGGGACAATGAAAATAAATAAATTGCATGGAAACTACTTGAGTGTGGGTCAGAGCGAAAGTTAGAAGGAGAGCGTTTGCGAATCTTAACTGTAAATGGTTCAACGACAGTTGTGGAGGCAGCAGGAGAGTGTGCAGACGAGTGGCTGATGGTTATTGGCAATGGGATGGCTCTGAGCAGCGCTGTGGGAGTTACCTGCAGTCTGTGTCCCAGTACAGCAGGGACAGATGGGGCTCTCGGAGCCGGTGAATGACTACACACAGATATAATTTGGTGACTCTCGAGCCCTGGCCACCATGGCTCAGCTGTGCTGATGCAGAAGCTGGTGTAAAATGGAATAAAGTGCGGCAGAAGTGGAGTTGGGAGTTTCGGTTATGGATGCCCTGGGTTTTTGGCAACTCTTTGCGTTGGTTTTCTAACCAGACCCAAGAATCTGCTTGGGTGCCTACATCTGAATGTGCAGCCTCAGGCAGCAGAGGAAAAACTCAGAGAAAAAGAGCGTGTCCTTCCAAGAAAGAGGGGTGGAGGAAGGGGAAAGGACTGCACTAGATTACTGTGTCTGGATATTTACTGTCGTTTCTAAATCCATTATCTGGGGCAACAGGGTGAAAGACAAGTGGAAAGCAGGTTCCCTCCCCAGTGCCTGTCTTGCTGGCACAGTTATTCTTCAGGCACCCTGTATTATCAGCACAAGATTTACTACTGAAAAGCTGGACCGAGAGGTCCTCCGTTGCAGCACAGATGAAGTACCGCAGCAGCATCTTTCAGAAACAGGCTCAAAGTGAGGGTTGCTTTGTCTTTTTTCTGGCCTGAGTATTAAGTATGTGCCTTAACAGTAAAAATAAATCTCTATTAGGGTTTTCAAAAACAGTTGGTGGAAATGTCACTTCTGTTTGTGCTGCTAAAAGGGAGAGCTGCTCTACAGGCAGGAGACTTAGAGAGTCTGAACTGGGTCTCAACATCTATGTGTGCCTTCCCTTCCCCTCCCCAAATAACCTTCCCAGAAATACCATGCAGCAATTAAAGACCAATGGCTCGTTCATTACGTATAGTTTGATAAAACCAGGTTTCACTTCAGCATAATTCAGATGCTGCTGCCCCTCGTCCGGGCAACCTAAAGATTGTCCTGTGCCTTTAACGAGCTCCCTTCCCTCCAAGCAGCCCTTTCTGCAAACTCAGGTACGGCTTTTACGAAGGATGTATCTGGGACAGTTCTTTCCAAACCTAATGGCATGCTTGGGCAGGCAGCGTGCAGAGGGGAGGAGAGAAAAGAGAGCAGTTCAAGACGCTGTGACACACGGCACTCAGCTATTCCCGTGTACACACACAGAAAAATAAACCAGTGCTCATCCCAGGCATTTGCTGGGTGTTGAGTGTGTGCTTATGGACACACACAGGTGTGTGGGGAGAGAAGCAAATGCCATCAGCTGTAGCTGGCTTTGTCTAAGTGTTCTGGAGTTTTCATTAAATAATAGCAGAAAAAGTACAATATTATTATTATGGGTTTTTTCCTCCTTTTCCATCTGCGTTTCAGTAGCAGTTCTGTTCTATAGCTTCTTTCAGAGGAACATCTCAAAGCCTTTCACAGACTTCACGCTGCTTTATACCTTGCACATGTGACAAAGGCAAAAAGGGAAGAAATCCCTGCCTCCCCCATGAAAGGGAATGTCCTCCCTAGCCTGAGACCTTTAATCTAGTCTGCAGGAGCAAGGCAAGCCTGGATGTCTCAGACCTGATTTTTCCACAGCCTACAGCTTATAAATTAAGGCATTTCTGGGGCTTCCATAGTAAGCAAAACCGATCTCTGCGTGATCCTCTGTGCATCATAAATTTTTTCCTCCATTTTCCAATCACGGAGTCGAACTCCAGGTTTGTCAGGCTCTGGCCTCCCCTGGAGAAACTATTCCCGTTTGACGTGCAGAAAATCTGAGCTCGATGCATCATCCTCGGCGTCGGGGAGTGAGTCAGAGCAGGGCCAGGTGCAGGACAGAGGGGTGTGACAGTGCAAGTGGTGACCTGCCAGGGGAATTGAAATGAGTGAACTTCTAAGGTTTTAAAAAAAAAAAAAAAAAGCTTCCTCAGCCTGGGGGAGCGTGTAACTGCATCTGTTTGTTGTGCAGCTCTGTTACCGTGCGGTGCTGCGTGGGTCAGGTATGGACAAATGTGCCCCAACTTGCTGGCTGAGCCCCTGGGGGTGTAGGACGTTCTGCGGCAGCAGCACTGACCTGGGCTGGGTAAAGGCTGGGGAGATGCTGCATGGCTTCGTGGAGTTGGTGACTGTGACTAGAAGATGGTTCTGGAGATGCTACTGCCATTAAGGGCAGCAAGAACATGGACTTCCCTCCCGAGTTTAAAGCATAATGGAGATTATTTTTCTTTTCCTTGATTAGGATCAGAATAAGCCCTTCAGATGGCGGTCCTGAGAGAACATGGTCTGTTCCATTATTAGTCCTACTATTGTAGCCTTACAATTGCAGTATAAATAGTGAAGTTAAAAGCCAGGCACCCCGGGTCTGCAAACCTTCTGTCGTCTGTCCCCCCCTGCCCCAAAACCCCAAGGTGGCCAAACACCAGCCTGTGGCATCCAGCAGGTAAAAGCCCCGAGAGCTTTTTGTCCCATTTAGCTGTGTTTGAGCACTGGGACGGGCAGACCCGCTTGGCATTCTGAGTCACTAATTTCAATTCCTATTAAGGGTGATCTGTCAGAGCACTCACTAGCATTTCTCTAACTGTGCTGAACTGTCAACAACCTGCCTGTCATTCTAACCCATTTTTTTAAAATGGTGCAATTGTTCAAGGGTTTGGGGCTGAGGGGAAGGCCAGGTTTTGTTTGTTCGTTCATTTGATGTGGGGAGAAGCAGCTTTTTCAGATAATTTAGGGCAGGTGATGGGTCGTGTCTGCGATGCCTGAAATTTGACTTGTGATGAGGTCCGAGAGGCACATCTTGGCCTTTTCTCTCTGCACGGTGGCCTCCCTGAAGGCACACTGGTGTGTGGTTAATTCTTGCTGCTTCGGGTGAGTTTTGAGAGAGCTGGCAAACAGATACTGGTGGTTCGGATGGAGGAAACTTCATTTTGAGGGCAAGGTAGTTCAACACGAGCATTGACCCAGGCCCACGGGGGCTGCCATGGGCCATACCAGCCTTCTTTATGGTTCTGCCACACTGATCCACGTTTTCTGTGGTGCGTGGATCTAGCAAAGGAGGCTAAAAAAAGTGCAAAAGACCTTTAATTTGCAGATTACAGATCTTTATCTTTTGGAGAAACTTAGAGTCTTAGAATCATCTGGGTTGGAAGGGACCTTTCGTAACAGCGCAACATCACTAAAATATTTAGGATTTATTCACAAGACCTGTTTTTTAAATCCCAGAACCTTGTTTCAGGCTGCTAAGTAAAATATAACACTTATTTGCTATTTGCTTGCCTTAAAACTATTCTGAAGGGATTGGTTTTAGCATGGTTACCATTCTGCGAGTGCTAGATACTAGGGCTAAAGTTTCTAATCTTCTGCTTCCCCTCTGCTCATCTAAAATTGCTTTGACTTGCCTGGAGTCAGTCAGTTTTCTTCCACCTTTGCTTTCACCACAGCCCATTTGGAGGGCACGGGAACTAGTGAACCGCTGAATCCTGTTGAGGATTTCAGATTTCATGAGGCATGAGGAGGTGAAACCGGGCAAACTTACCCAGGGGAAGAAAAGCATCGCGCTTCCATGACCTGGGTCAAGAGCAGAAAGAAGGTGCAGCCGTGAAAACTCATCAAATGTAGCTTGACTGAGCAGCACGTTACAAAGCTAACTACACTAAAAAATACCATCCACTGAAAGTAGCTGAAGCCAGAAAAGTAATTTTCTATTCCTAACTTCTGTACCTGAGCGTCACCTTAGAATATAAAGTATTGATTGCAGGTCTTGAAAGTAGTCGCAGGGAGATGATTGTTGCAATTCGTGTAGTCGATTCAGGAACATGGTGTTCCCCCAACGCTGCCGTTCCACCTACTTTAGGTAATGTCAAGGGAAGTCGTGTTTTTCTTTGTGTCTTTCAAAAGACAAAAGAATGTCCTGTGCCAGTGAAGAGCATAAGGAAACAAATACTGCCAGATGTTTACTGAAGTATAACCATCTGAAAACATGCCTTCAGTCCCCTGCTGTGTCTTAAGACTGTCCGCAGTAGAAGGACCTGGCAAAAAAGCCAGAAAAAAGCATTGACCGAACTCCCAGCTGCGTCCCCTGAGCGCGTGAGCTGTTTGGTTCCATCGTTCTGTCTGTCGCTGGAACTCCACTGCCTGTTTGAGAGCCATCGTCAGTGTTTAAGAAGCGTTTGAGCTGTATATCCAAATACAAACCCGGTGGCTGCAGTTGGACACCTACTATGCACCATTTGTACTGGATAAAGAGTGTTTGTGTGGGGAGCTGAGGAGATGTGCTTAACTCAGAAATAGCTCTTCCTTGGAAAGCTTAAGGGCTGAATCACACTGTGTTGGCTCAGTTTTTAGCAGACAAGCTCTCACATATGCCTCCCTGTAGGCGAAGAGTCGTCACTGGCATCAGGATTAGCAGCCAGGTTCCTTCCCTTTGAAAAGTAGAGAATAATGATGCTGAAGGCTAAGGCTGATTTAAGCACCTCCCCGGGCAGGAGGTGGCCCGGGGCTGGAGGCTTGGGGAGGTGGGCTAGCAAAACTGGGAGCTGGAAGGGTCTGCCTGCGTCCATGCTTCGCCTGCACTGGCCCCCCTGTTCCTCTTTGTTCAAAAGGAGACGGATAACATTCCCCAAAATTGAGCTTTGTTATTGCAAAGATGGGGACAAACTTGGCTGCTTAGCTCAGGATCCTCGCAGCATTAACCACTCCACTGCCGCCTGGGAAGACAAGAGCCAGCCCTGACGTGTCCATGGTTGGTTGCCCTGAGTCTACTGGAAATACTGGTGACATGGAGAAATAGGAACACCAGAGGAAAATATGGAAACCTGGGAGGGGAGAAGAGCTATTGAGCTGAGGTGCCTGAACCTAAAAGCACACGAGAGACAACACTGGCGTGACAGACACTGGTGAACTCGGAGCAGCCGGCGGAGTCTGCCTGGTAAAGACTACAGGAACAGAAATGCAAATATATACAGACGCTTCTTTTCCCTGGAACACAATGTAAGTTGATGCCTAGTCCTTAAATACATACTAGTGCTGATTCCCAGCAGTCAGAGGAGGTCTTGGGGGCGAAGGGGATGAGGGAACTAGTGCTAAGTTTTTATATTTAGCTCAAGAAACAAATTATAGATCGGGATTTTAAAACACTTCTGGGGTGCAGAATTTTTACGGATCTGTGCTTTCAGACTCAGTGGCCCACTGCTGCAGTAACATTAGTTTTCGAGCCTGCCCTCCAGGTTCTGGACTCGAGCACTGCCAGTCTTACAAGAAATGTGGATTGGGAGTTCCTGAACCAACTGGTGGCTGAGAATGAGTCAGGGGAATGACCTTGCAGCGACAGCCCGTGGTACGGCTCTCGGAGCCCTGCCAGTATAAACGGCACCGGCATCTCTGAGCTGGTGAAACCATTTTGTGAGGTTCCCACGTTGGCCGTGTCTGCTGCCTTTGCACCAAGACTTCTGGGTGAATGAGAACAGAATAGAGCACTCCCTTCTCGTTCCAGAACGAGAGCATCTTTGCAACCCAGGCTTGGGACTACCTACACCTGTATACAGATACAGAGAGGATATAGGAACTCATATCTCTTGCCTGCATCTCTGCCCATTAGCATCAGCAATACAGATACTTAACTGACTAAAATCTTACCCTTCTCCCCAACCACACCTGTATTAAACTGTAAGAAAACACCGTAGACAAGTTTTAGAAAAATAATACGTGGCAGCAGTGAATTTTCTGGCTAGGTCTGGAAGTGATTTGTTAGAGAAGTGAGGGTAGAATATTTGGCATTGGGACATTTTAATGAATTTTCCCAAATAAGAAAAGAAAGGCGTTTGCTTGTAGGCTTTAAGCTTCTCACAGCATCAGTAAAGCTCCTGATACAGAGCCCAGCGCTGTGTTTGTGTGACATGGAAATGAACAGCAGCAGCGCTGCAGGCTCAGAGTCTACTCTCTGAGCAACAAAATGGCTTGGGGTGCTGCTGTGTGCATTCCAGTTCCTTCCTTTGTGGGTGGTGAAATAGGTGGGTGCTGATATTCCTGCCCCTTCAGGTATGGTTGCGACCTTTAGTATCGATATTAAATTAATGTTTCTAACCGTATTCAGGCTTGTGCCCTCATCAGCTCAACTCCATCGAGCGCAGAGAGGAACCAAGAGCAAAATCGGGCTGCGTCACAGATGTAACATGACCATCGGCAAAACAAGTGCAGGAGGAGATCATGGCTGTCTCGTCACTGCGAGCCTTCCTTCCATCGCAAAGAAGAATCAGACGGTAACGCTTTTTAAATTTTATGTCGTGAGCATTTGCAATCCTTAACTTTCTTTACCAAATTTCGCCATCCTTGAACAGTCAAAACTCCCGAGAAAATTGCACGTATTTTGCCAACAGACCCCGGCGCATTAACGAACACTGCGTCATAATGCCGCACCAAGGCTGAGGGATATAATAAACCCCCCTTTACAAAGGCAGGAAACCAGGATACAGAAAAATGAATCAGCTTACACAATTATCACACACACCAGTGTCAGAGGGAGGAAGAAATCACAGCTTTCCCGAGTCCTTTTGCGCCAATGCGCAGGGAAACCATTATGGACCAGTTAGCCACGTACAGCTCACATACGGTATCGATACCAGCCCTATGCGCAAAACCACCGCCGTCCTACAGAAACACGCCCTGTCCCTTCTTAGCCTTGTTTCGTCCCAGTCCCACAGATTTACCTGCTGACAGTAACCTCAATTCCTGAGTAATGAGATTTACAGCTGAAGTTTAACATTGAAATAACTCCCCTTTTATCTGTGTCTCCTTACCCTCCCTGCGTTTAGTCGTGATTGAACTATCGCTGTGGCAAAAAGATGGTAGTGAAAGAATAAAACCAAACGCATCCCTACGCTGAACACGGGTACTCGGAAAGTGCGCGTGTGCCCGAGCAAGTGTAACCGGTGGCCAGTTGCACCTCCCTCCAAAGGACCGAGAAACGCCATTAGGAAGCACTAATTTTGCAAATTAATGGGGTCCTCCACCCCACAACTGCGATGGGGGAAAAGGCAAAGGGTTTTTCCGTTCAGGCAGCACTCGGTTAAACAGACTCAACCCACCCCACTTCCATGCAACCACACATCCTTTCTCAGCCCAGCTCCTGGCCGTACAGCATTACCTCCATGGCTGCCTTGGACTGTTGTGTGTGTGTGTGTGTATTTATGCCTGTCCATCTTGCTGCAGGGGCCACCGTCGTTGCTGCTATTCCTGTTGTTCCCCTGCTCTGCGGAACTGGCGCTGCAGGAGGCAAGGATGCTCCAAGGGAGCCAGCTACAGCCAGCGAAGGCTCAGTGAGTCAGGAGGGGTTGTGACGACTGCAGTAAGAGTCTGAAATTCCCTACGGAATCTGGCAGAAAAGGAGGGGAGGCAAGAAAGGTGGAGATGGGAAAGAGGGGGGAAAAAAGTGGGGAGTGGCACCTACTGCCTGTTTTTCTGTTTCCTTCCCTGTCCCTGCCACCGCACTGCCGTTGGAAATGGCATCCTCCCCTCTACGGCACTGCGCAAAGGAACGGAGCCGGGGAAAAAACCGCAGCGCGTACGGCCTTCTGTAACCCAACCACCAAAACTCGGTGGGGTGGGTGTGCTCCTGTAAATCTAGCCCTTCTCTCTCCCTCTCTCTCAGGCTGCCGCTCAGGGGCCAGGCTGCTGCCGGAGACGGCGGACGCAGAACGTCTGAGCCGGTTCTGAGCCCAGCGGTTGTTGCTAAACAACCGGACCTGACGCCGGAGATGTCAGCGAGTGAGTAATATAGATTAAGTGCTTATGCTACCGTATCCTTAAACTTGTTTAAGCCTCGTTATGATGAAAGGCTATGGAATAATGTTCCCTGCTGTACGAGAAAGCAAAGTTACCGCTCCACTGCATAATCGGGAGACTTCCTCGGCCAGAAGGACCAAGCTCAAAGCTGGTTGTGTCCTCAGCACTTCCAGGCAGAGTTGCCATCTTCATTGCTGGTCGCTTTAAGAAGAGAGGTGAAAAAATAGTATAGTAAATGGTTACGAGAGAAAAATGTTCTCCCCTTCATGTCCTCATCCTCTCTCTGGAGCTGCTCTCTGCCCTCAGTCTCCCGTTCATCCTTACCCAGTCCTTCCCCAATCCTCCTTCAGTCCCTGCTTTCTAACACTGTTATTTCTTTTGCAGACCTTTCCAGCCCTGGCCCTCAGGCTGTCTTCAGCCCTCACCGAGCCTGCGGCAAACTCACACTTAAGCGAACAAAAGCTGAGTTTGGGCAAGAGTCTTTTTCACTTCTTCAGTTATTCCCACGGCATAATTTCCAGGTGCAGTCCCTGCCCCAAGCAGTTTACAATCAACTGCCTTATGAGGGAGAAGGAGGAAAGCAAGTGAGTGAGGAGAAAAGCCCCAAACCCTAGGACTTTCCCCTTGCCCGTGGTTTGCAGCTCTGACACGTCATCCTCACGACGGCAGGGCGAAACAAAACCTCCCCGGGGTGCGGGATCCGGAACCCAGCGGGGAAATGCCGCTGTCCTGCCTGCTGGTTGGGCAGGATGGGCAGGGAGAAGGCAGAGAACGAGCAGGCAGAAGGCAGGGAGCGGGCAGGCAGGGAGAAGGCAGAGGATGGGCAGGGAGAGGGCAGGGAGAAGGTAGGAATGGGCAGGGAGAGGGCAGGGAACAGGGAATGGGCAGGGAACAGGCAAGGAGAAGGCAGGGAATAGGCAGGGAACAGGCAGGGAACAGGCAGGGAACAGGCAGGGAGCTGCCGGCACTTTGAAGCAAGTGAAAATCACCGTCGAGATTTGACACCCAGCCCTCGGCCAATCAGGGAGGGCTTTTCACCTGCCATCACCTCCTCCGCCAATGGGAAGGCGCCTGCGGGCCCTGAGCCCTCCCCGGCCAATGGGGAGCCGGCTCCGCCACTCGGTTAATGATGCAGCAGTACAGGGAAGACTATCACATGTGAGCTGGCCGCCTGCCAGCATGGAGACACGGAGAGAGCAAGGTAAACAACTTTCCAACGCCAAAATGATGACATTTAATCCCTAAATGCTGGCTTCCCGTCTCGACTCATCCTTAACCCCTTTCGGCTGGTGTGGAAGCC
>JAHREE010122756.1:0-11518 GCA_033628505.1 Tringa tobata | reverse complement strand
CAGGGGACTGTCACAGCCGGGGGAGAGGCGGAGGGGACACACACACACACACTCCTGCTGGAAAGCAATTTCACAAATCATTTTTCTAACAATTAAGGAGTGTGCAGGGGTGAAATGGCGATTTCACATGCAGATCTGGGGGCCGGGGGGTGTTACCTGCGCACCCAAGCAGCCAGCTGAGAGAGGGAGAACCCCTTTTTTTTTTTTTAAATCTTTTAATTTTTCCTCTTTTTAATTTTTTTTATTTTTTTTTTTTTTTAGCCCACTGCTCTGCTTCATTACCCATGTTCACAAAAGAGAGACCCCTTCTTTTCTCTCCTGGGAGCAGCGAGCAATAGATTAAAACAAGCATCAATCAGGAAAGGAGCAAGTAACTGCTTAAAGGAACAGGGGCAGAATTCCTCCCCGCTTCCCCCTTTCCCTGCGCATCTCCATGGTTTCCTAAGGTATGTTTCTGGTTGATAAATGCCGTATATCGCTATTCCCTTTGGAGAAACGGCTTGTAAATCAGCGCTGAAAGCCAACTCATAAACAGAAGGGAACGGGGTTGGCTTTTCTTTTTATTATTATTATTTTTTAGGAGCATCTCTCGCCCCCCCGCATCCATCCCTCGCATCCACCGGGAGAGGAAGGGGCTTCCCAAGTGCGAGGTGTTAGATGTCGCCTAGAAGGGGGGCGAACACCACCAGGCTGGGGGGAAAAAAAAGGGCTTTATATCCAATTCTCGACTGGAAAAAGATGCCCACAGGTTAGCTGAGCCTGCCCAGAAAAATCACCGGGGCAGGAGCGCTGCACCGGAGGCGAGCAGCTCCAATCATCAATTATTATTAATTATAATTCTCCTTAAGAGAAAGTCCTACTTTTTTTTTTTTTTTTTTTCGGGATGCCATCCCATTTCTAGAGCAGATCTAGAAATGAGAAACCTCCTTAGAAGATAAGCCAGATGCATCTCATCTGGTTAACTAAAACCTGAAGAATTTGACCACGATTTTATTTTCCCCCCTCCACAAGTAGGATGCAAAAAAAACCCCAACCAACCCTCAAACGCCCGGGGATGAATTATTTAATGAAAAGTTGCTACCTTCTGCAATTACAAGAAGATTACTAATGTGGGAAGGTTTTCTATTTGAGATCCCGGAGTAATAAGCATTATTTTTTTAAGCGATTATCCAATAAATCTCTCTTTAAAGGGCGATAAATCCACCTTGAAAACCGAGGATTTAAAAAAAATATTTCTGAGGGACTTCCGCATTTTTTAAAATGACCATTGAAAAATGGTGAAAGGAAGAGTAACACATTCAGCCTGAAGTGTTTGTTTTCTGAGAAAACCCAGAAAGGAGAGAAGGAATATTTGCAGGCTCAAGAAAAAACGGGCTGCTTGATTAAAAAGGTGGCTGAGAGCTGGAAAAGCAGCTCCTGGCCCGCGACCGGGAAAGCCAAGTCCACACAGCCTCAACATTCCCCCAAAAAAATATTAATTTTTCTCATTTGCATTAAAGCCCAGAAGCTGCCAAACGATTTGGGTGCAGAGATTTGGTGCCTGATCCCACTCCAGCCTCTCGCAGCGTCCCTGACCTGCTGATGCAGAAGTCCATGTCCCAGGAACCCTCCGGCGTCCCCAGGTATCGGAGGTCCTTGGGGAAAGCAGCTCCTCAAAGGGGGCTAGAGGCAAAAAATGACCTGTCTTTATTGCTAAGATCTGCTGTTGGCTGCAGGTGAGTTAGAAGCAGCAAAGGTAGGGTAAGGAAGGGGAATTTAAGGTCTTTGCTTGGTTCTCCAGCTGCAGAGCATGGCCCAGATTGCAAGGAGAGCATCATGCTGGTCTCCAGTTCTCCTTCCTCCCCTTTCATTAGGGGAACAAGGCTCTGCTTATTTGCCAGAGCTGCTCTTAACCTTCATTGCTAAAGAGGGGAAAGAAGAAAACCCCCATGCAGTCTGACCACGGGGGTTTTGAAACCCTAGAGCAGGGAGAAAACAGTTTCTACTTCCAGAATTACTTCTAAAGGAAAAGTTTGCACTTTATTTTTTAATGCAGAGTCCTCCTGCTCCATCACCACAGCCCTACAAGCTTTGCAAGGAGCCGGGTTAGCCACGCTGTTAATTTGTGCATGTAGCAGGAATTCATTTGTGTTGTTTCTTTTTTTTTTTTTTTTTGTTCCCAGGGAAGGCAAGACCCAAACCCAAGAATAAAACTCCTCCAACTCCTCTCCCTGTCAGGATGTGGAACAAAAGGTGGAGTGACACACCACCACCGGGCTCCTTGGATCTGCCTCTCCACTGGGTCAGCTTTAATTTGCCCAGAGTGCAGTATTAATAGGATGTAAGCTGCGCCCTTGAACAATTACCTTATCAAAGCATAACATCTATGGAATGAGCAAAGTATTTTCATTAAACAAATCAAAATAATAAGGCTGGCAATGGCCTTGTTCATTCTTTGAACCTATAAGTGGCTTTAGAGATATTCAACAGTACCGCTCCAACTTCTATTCCACTGGTAGTCCCTGCTTAGTTTTTCTAAAGAAGATTAACTACTCCTTGCTAAAAGGCTCAGTTCTACTTTTGTCAGGGTGCACAGACTAATTGGGTTTTCCCTGCATACAACGGGCTCCTGTACTCCCGCTACCGGTCTCGCTTCCCATTTCATGTGGCTTTTCAAGATGGGGAGAACATGTTCCTCCATCCGTTTGATTGTTTAGTGTTATGGATTAGAAATAACACACTAAAATAGGACCTGACCGTGCTGGGAGAGCGACCGTGTTGAGATTGCTGCTGGAGCAGAGAGAGGATACAAGCAAGAGGGGATTTTCCTAACTTGTACCTTCTTGGAGTTTAGCAAGTAATATACTTTCAAGGAAACAGGCTGTTGGAGAAGGTGGCAAGGGACACAGCTGGTCCCAGGGGAATGTACCAAGGGGCCAACATGCTTTAGGAAGAAAGAGGACAGCCTGGGAGCAA
Source organism: Tringa tobata (assembly GCA_033628505.1). Lineage (NCBI taxonomy): Eukaryota > Metazoa > Chordata > Aves > Charadriiformes > Scolopacidae > Tringa > Tringa tobata. The sequence continues at coordinate 8,563 of JAHREE010122756.1, read as the reverse complement.
AGGGGATTGTGATTGTAGGGTGCCTTTCTGATTTTAGGGTGCTTTTCTTTTTGGGATGCCCAGCTTCAGGCATGCTAAAGATGGGTTTACAAAAGAGAGCAGAGCACCTGCCCTCAAATAATTCAAGCTGCCTCTGCACTGGATATAGATCCAAATCCCTCGTTATCTGCTTCATCACTCACCTGTCCCCAGATTAGTCCCACTCCGGCACTTGGGGCCAGAACATTTCTCACCCCCATAAAGACATCACTCTTCCTTCCTTACACTGGGGATAAGGAAAGCACACCCATACGCCGGTACGTAACAGCCCAGCTACTCTCCGTGCTTCCACAGCTGCCTGGATTTTCCGGGAGCTGAAGCTTTAGGTAGGCAAGAGGGACATCGTGTTTGATGAAGCCCTTGGAGGGCCAAGTAAATCCAAGTACAGAGCTCATATCTCACAGCCTGGTCTGGCCCCAGGAGGCTCCAGCACAGAGACCATGGCAGCAGCAGCAGGAAGAAGTCCTGGGAGAAGTGGGGAGCACGGAGAGGAGAAAACACAAAGGGTTTGGTGTGGTCTTTCTTGCAGTGTAGGGAATCAGATGGAGCCAAACTGCATATTTGTCTGGGTGAATTAAAAGCACAATCCTCTCTTCCCAGAGGGAGCAGTTGCTTCATATTTATACATTTAGTCTTACAGGTGTAAAATAGCTCCCCTTTATGCTTATATAATAATTTTTTCATTTGAATTTCAAGGCTTTATTCCCTTCTTTGGATTCAAGTCTCCTACCTGAGCCTGATTCTCCGTATTGCCATTAATTCCTTCATCACAGAAATGAATTCCATTTAATTCTCTACAGCAGTTGTTAAGGTAGATCAAAAAGTGCATTTGCAAAGGTTTCTTCCCCTTCTCCCTTATAGTTTCCAGCTCACCTGTGTCCTGAAAAGACTTGAATTTGGAGCCATGGCACTATTCACCACCAGTTCCTCTCCTTGCAGAGGAGAGAGGGGTAGACAGGAGAAGCCCTTATTCTCCCCCCACAGTTAACAGCTGGGGTATTTCAGCCTGACTGGGATTAATAAGGTTAATTATTGATACCAGCTGCAGGTACAGCTTACCTGTTCCACCAGGTGAGTTTAATTAGAGAAAGCCTGGCCCCAAGTGAGTTGGAAAGCTAAGACAATAGCAAAACTCAGGATTTCCAAAAGGAAGAAAGCAAGGAAATAGAGAGATTTCAAAGAAATAAAAAGATTTAAGGAAAACCTTCACCAAACACACAGATTTTAGCAACACCAGACCCTCTATCAGAGGCATCGTTTAAGCATCAGGTGACTGTAACTGTGTGGCACCCTGAAACTACCACATCTTTACACCACACTGGATGCAAACACAGCAAGAAAAACTCCACTACCCAAATATTGATGAAAATTGAGCAATAACAATAATATAAGACTCACAAAGACCATATCAGCCTTCTAGAAAAGCTAAGTAATTCTATCGGACTTGCTGCTCGAACTCCAACAATATCTAAAGTAGTTACTCAGAACCTCCTCATTTAAAGCTCTTTATTTAAAATAGCTTGGGCATCTCAGTATAAAACCTGCTTTTTATTCCCGTTCCAGTTCAGAACATGCATTTAGCTCTAGCATTATATACGTGGAGCTGCTATGTTGCCAACTATAATGCTGCACGAATATATTGCTACAGCAATAAAAAAGAAAGAGTAACAGAGCTAGAAATCTTCTTCTGGTGCTTAATCCCAGCATTGAGAGCTAAAAATCCCACAGCACACCTTCCCAGCTTGAATATAGCCACAAACCTCTAGATTATACAGAGCAAAACAACATTATAATGTCATTAATGTTATTTTAATTAAATAGCTGACAATAAAGAATAAAGCATGTACCAAGGCCTGGAAACCAGGACTTTGCCCAGGCATGGGGAAGGGAATAAGAGGAACTGTGGATTTTTATAGCACTGGAGCCTCCCTGGAACCCCCCATATAGGAGGGAGCACAGCAGACCTTTATGAGTTTCACCTGGGGTTGGGTGTGGGGCTGGTGGTGCTCAGAGTTTGGCTCAGTTGCTTTGGGGCTTGCAAGCAGGTGAAGAAAGCTCTTGGGAAGCTCTTACTATAATTTTCAATCTTATTTCTAAGGTTGCTGGAAAGCAGTGTGTGCAAAACAGCAGAAGTGGCTGAGGTACGCAAGCTCTGGAAAACTTCATATGATTTTTTTCTGGACTGGCTTCTACAGTATCAAGGTAGGTGCTATGTAATTATTTAGGGTTTTTCTTTTCAGAGTTGATAACTTTGTAGTTTTGCTGTTTGTGTTCTTGGTCTCTAAACTCAAGGCAGGCCTTATATAACAACTCTGTTAAAGTAGTTAAAAAAACCTAATGTTTCTTTCAAAAAACAAAGGTGTTTTTTTTTTTTTTAATTATCCTTAATTTCATGTGGCTGAGCTGACTAATTATTGTTCTCCCCTTGGAGGGGTTCCTGAGGTGGATGGTGGGAGGTTAGTGCTGGGAGGGCAGCTCTGGTGAAGGAATATACTGTAGTGAGGAACCTCACAGTAAGGTAGTAGTAAGTAAGGTTTGGGTTCTACTGGTGACTTCAGACAGGCTGGAAGGGCTTTTCCCTCCTCTGAGCCCTGGGAGATGGTGTTCCTGAGCATCAGCAATGTTGAGAAAGATATGGATGCAGGAACAGGCTGAGCTCCTGGGGAATGTTTCTTATATTAGCTGTATATTTTTAATGTTCATCTAAAAATCAATGGCTGAGTGTTATAAGCCAGAAACATGCTGGTTTTAAACCAATGTGATCTGTTGTTGCTTCTAAGGAGGCTGATTGCAAGCCAGTAGGAGAGAGAGTCCTCCTGGTTGAGGGACTTGGCTTTATCTTTAAAATAATTGGTTTAATTCTTCCTTTTACTATAGATTTCCTTATCTAACTTTGGGGCAATATTTCTGTTATCTCCTCCCTGCCTTGTTCATGAGTTGTACAGGGCAATGATGGTTTGCAGATCCTCTGAGGTTGTTCCTAAGTTCCAAAGAGTTGTAATTTGGCAGTTTCCCTGGTGTGGTTTGCAAGAGGCATCTCTTCCTGAAAGCCAGTTTGAATTTTGGATGTTTCCAGTGCTGAGGAAGAGAGAAACAACAACCACAAGGGGAAGAAAAGGTTAAATCCCACCGAGACAAGCCTCCAATTCCCCTCTTTCATTCCCACCAGGTAGCTTCTAATTACTCCAAGAGGAAAAAGGTCAGGAGGTGGGAGGAGGCTGCCACAATAGGGAGGAAAATGTTTTATTAGCTACTAAGTTAAGGGCTCCCACCCCCTGCCCGGGCGTACCCCTGCACCCCGCTACTCTCTGCAGGCTTAAGACTCTCAGCAATGCTGAGCTGTTCCTTGTAGGTGATACCTTTGATGGCCAGGTATTTGTTCTAACTGGAGGGGGGAAAAAAGTGCCTATATTGTTTGGTTCTATATAACTTTAATGCTAGGTTGTGCTCTCCATATCAACAAAATGCAATGCTGTCAGCTTGGGTGAGTGTTGCACGGAGAAGAGAAGGTGTCTCCACTTTGGAGCTCTTGGAGCTGTGTTTGGTTGTATTAATGGTGCACACAGAGCCTGAAACTATGTCTGTGTCTCCATCTCTGCCCAGAAGTGCTTGGGATGAGGGATTATTTTCTTCCCATGCAGGCAGCAGTGGTACGTCCTGCTTCTGTAAGATGCTTTCTCTGAGAGCTATTGTAAGACCTTGCTAAATTTGAGATGAAGCTGTTTGCTTTTCTAGTGTGAGACTCGGCGGTGTTTTGTCTTCCTTTTAAAATGTACTTTTCTAGCCATTTTTGCTCATCCCATAATAGTGATTACACCAATTCACAGTGAGACAAAACATTAAAGGGGGGGAAAAAAAAAATCCCAGTCTAAGAAATGCATAATTTTTTTGTCTGAAGGAGATAAGTCTTCAGAAACACAGAAAGAAATTTGCACGCGGCTCAGCCTCGTAGTGCTTAATCTCATGCAATAATCGCTGCTGCTTGGGTTGGCAGAAGAATAATTAAACAGATATTAAAATTGCAATCAGCTGTCACTGAAATCTAATAGGAACCCTGGGTGATCAACATCTGAACCGTGCTCTTGGGGGGAGAAGTCAAGGGGAGCTTTCTCTGGATGGGTTTTCCCCATCCCTGGTGTGAGAACATTTGGAGTTGGAGAGCGGTGATGGGGTTTGCACTGGTGCAGTTGTAGAGTCTATAGGAGCAATCGGTGGGATAAAACCTCTTAAACCTTCTAAAGTCCATATATATATATCAGTGGTTTGCTTGTGTGTGGCCAAGTATGGACACAAAGTCTCTGATCTGCTGCACTGTGGCTCATCGAAGATGCTCTTGACTTGGTTGAGTCTGGTGCTGAGATGTCACCTGTGCACAAAGTCCATGAGATCCTTCTCAGACTGGCTTTAAGCCTGAAAATGAGTTTGAAAACAGCGAGAGAGGGAACGTTATATTTAACATTAAGGAAGCAAGGGATTGGCTTTGGCTCAGAGGAGCCCCTTGGTGTGCAGCTTGTGGGGGCTTGTTTTAATTTGGTGCTGACTTTTCAACATAATTTCTTTTAGCTGAGACCAGCTCAGGGACCTGAGATGAAAGACAATCTGGTCACTAATGTGCCGTAAAGTGGGGGAAAAAAAATCCACTGAAAAACCCAGTAAATAAGGCAGGAGGGTATTTTTTTTTCCCCCAAGAGTCAATTCTAATTTCCTGAATTTTCATTAGAAAGGAGGGGAGAGGTTTATTCTTTCCCCTTGGTTCCTGTCCATAATAAATTGGTTTGCTTTAATATTTGACATAGGTGACAAACTGTTGAAAGCAGGTAATTTAATTGCTGAAGTATTTGAAGAGTGACCTCCTGTTTCTGGCACCGTTAAAGCCTCTGGAGATGTCCATCCCTGCACTGGGAGAAGTCAAACGGGGCATGGTCATACCTGACTCCTTGGGCAGCAGTGGTGCAGGATCAGGTCCTCTATAACGCAACCACGGGAGGAGATTTTGATCGGAATTATTTTGGCCAAAATCCAAAGTAACCCGTTGACTTCAGTGCAGTTACTCCGGCTGGACGGATGCCCGGTGTAACGGAAGGCAGGGTTGGGGGGCCCCCCTCTTAAAAGCAGACATTTAACATTCACAAGTTACTTCTCAGCATTAAGAAAAACAAATTAACAAGATTCCAGAAGGATTTCTTCTCCTGGAACAGTAAAATTGCTGGGTTTCCCCCCTCTTTGTCCCTTAAAACTAAAATCTTTCTGTCTTCAAGCCACTTTTTTTTTGGTTTTGGGGATTTTATTTTTTTTTTGGAAGCCATTACCTGTATAATTTTTTAAGCCCATGGTTATATTAGCCTTGGATGATGCTGTATCTGTAAAAGAAGGGTCTTTTGCTCTAACGCGCCGGCTGCACTTGACTGTTTCCTATTGATAGGAGATAGAGCAGCATGGAAAATAGCCTGTGCGAGGCCAGGTAAAGGGAGGGAAGTTAGTGAGTCTGCTCAGCATTATAAAACCACCCGCTCCCTTATCATAATCCATAGACCCACTTTCCTACCATCACCTCCTCTCTTCCGGGGAGAGGTAGAGCTATCTCTTCCCAGGCTGGAGAGAGCCAGATAGTAGACGAGCCGCACACTTATCGCCCAGCGCAGCGGGTGTAATGGGAACTGAAAATTGCTCTAAAATAAAGTTGCTGGGGAATTAACTTCTAAAGGGTGGAAATCCTTGGAGGAGGAGGGAGGGTGGGATCTGTACAGAATTAAAATCAGGCTTGTGCTTGGTCCTGCTCTGTTCCTGGGGAGTTGAAAGCCTCAGGTTGGCCAAGTTTGGGTGTGTTTTCCCCCCACCCCTTCCCCCCGAAGACTTAAAGCTTTTGTGCAGTGGCTCTGATGGATCAGGCCCTGGAAATGCACTCATAATGAAGGGGAGAAAGGTGACATGATGCAAAGCTGTGTCACAACCCCTGGAAACGCGCTCCTGATGAAGCGCAGCAAGGCAGCACAGTGTAAAGCTGTTTCACAGCCTCTGGCTGCTTTGGAGCATGGCTTTGGGCTGACCTTGCTGGGCTCTGCCAGTGCAAAAAAACCACCTAGACCCTTGCTGAATTCATCTTTGCTGTTGAGCAGGCTTGGCTGAGCAGAAACCGCAGTGCAGCTTTAAGCTGAGCCTCCTAAAACTGGCTCCTGGACTTTGGTGAAACCACATAGACCTCACGTGGGCACTGGAGACCTCTGCCTTCTCCCCATGCTGGCTCAGCAGAGCCTTGTGCCTCCATCCCTGCTCAATCAGCAGATGCAGATGTCTCCAGGGGGGATTTAAGCTGGGCTTAAAGCAATTTTGGTGGGGCAGGGGAGGGAGCCCCACTGGAGGTAGGTATTTTGTGGCTGCGGGGCACGAAGGAAGAAGTGCTGCAGGGAGGAGAATCATGTAGGCAGATTGGGGCAGTCAAGACAGTCAGGTACTCTCTGTAAATCCATTTTCCCCCCCAATTTTTTAAATCTAGAATGCAGGGTTGCTTTGTTATCAGTTGGCCTGGCTCTATTGCAGTCAGAAGCTGACAGTCCAGCATTGCATCTGTTTTTCTTCCCAAGGCCAGGCTTGGAAATAAGGGTAGAAAAGCACCCTGAAGTGTAGGCTTAATTCACCCCGCCTCCCTGGAAAGATGCTTTCCTGGATGGGACAAGACCTGTCGGGTCAAAGAACAATACCTAGCCAAAAAAAATAATAATTTGGAAGCATATTTACCATATTGTAGTCCCAAAGGGGTCTCTGGATGGAGCCGGTTTCAGGATGGGAGTTGCTGTGATGCTCCTTTCCCCTACAGTGGCGGTCGCCCAGCTCCAGCGAAGCCAAGAGACATTGTTATAACCAATGCATTGAGGCTGAGATAGAAAATAAATTGCTAATAAAAACTCTAGGGGAGGCCGTGTGAATGGGAATGGAAATAGAGCCTGGCACACATTTTTATTGACTTCAATGGCATTGCACCATGTTGTCCCCACACTTGCTTTTGGTGATAAATTACAGTGCGTTTCTGACAGGGGTGGAATGATTAAGCTCAGATGTCTTATTAAGATCTCTCCTTTCCAAAATGTCATGTTGCCTTGATGTTTAAAGGTCTCTGTTGTGCAACAAACAGGGCATTGTGGCGAGCAGCAGGCTCGCTGGTGCGGGCAGGCAGGACCCGCGTGGTCCCGCTGGGCAGCGTGTGGAGGGGGAGGATTGGCAGCTCCCCTCTTGTAGCCCCGGCCTCTTGACTGTTGGGGTCCCAACCCCACCAGTACCCCCCGGGAAGAGGAATGGGATGAGCCATGTGAGGCCTAGGGTGAAATTTGCTGGTGTCTCCTGTGCCAACTCAACGACCAGTGCCTTCAAATGCGCCCACCAAACTTCTCAAAGCAGGTTTGCAGCCCCTCGCTGCTTAATATGTCTGCAGACATCATCTCCAGCCTGATGTCCATGCCCTGTCCCATATTGCTCCCTGAGGGATGCATGTACTTGGAGCTGCAGCTCATGCAGAACCTGAGGGAGGCAACCCTGGCATCTACCTGGAGATGCAGCTCATGCAGGACCAACATGTGGTCTGAGAGCTGTGCCCTCAGCCACAAATCTCCATCAGGGGATGGAAGAATGTTTGAAAGCCTCCTTGAACCTCCTGCCTCTGAGGCCACCACTTTGCAGGGCCTGGGACACAGGCAGGCTGCCACATTCTTCATGTTGCTCGCTGAACAGTGGAGGTGGAGCTGTAAGTCAAGTCCCTCTGTAACATCAAGAACATATTGGTGTCCTCTTAATGGTACAAGCTTAGCATGTGGTGAAGCACCTGGGCACATCAGGAGCTTGGCAGCAAACCATGTTCAAAAGGGCCACGCAGAGAGTGAAGGAAGCTGGTGGCTTGGTTGCCCTCCTGGCCATGGTCCCTTTGACCCTTCTCACCCACCTGCAGGGAGGAGGGGGTTTGGGAGCCCTTGGGGGGAAAAGGGGCTATCACATGGAGGTCACTAGTGTGTGTCCCCTTCATCCTGTGACAGTGACCAGCAAAGCCCGTGCACCACCAGAACTGTGGGGAGGATGCTCGCCTTCTCTTCCTCAGAGGGAAGTCCTTCACTCGGCTCTGCCCAGAGTTTATCAAACCTGCTCCTCGGAGCAAACTGCTCCTGGGTTCCTCACCTCTGCAGGTTTTTTTTTGGGGAGGTGGTGGAGGGAATGGAGCACCGCATCTGCTGGCCCTCAAGGGCGCTGGTCCCTGGCTGGGTGCCCGGCTCTCCATCAGCAGATGCCTGCTGCCACCCCGTGGCCTCGGCCGGGAAGTTTCGGGATGCCATGCCCTTCTGCCTTCCTCCCCGTCATCATCCTCCTCCTCCTGGGTCGGTTAGGGGCCATCCCTGGGACACAGAGCTCCTGGGGGGGGGTGGTACTGGCTCTCTCTTGCCGGGTGCGGGGAGTCTGGAGCTGTGAACAAGGAGATGTTTTGGGGGAAATTGGCTTTCACCGAGTCCTTGGAATCTTTGGAGCAGGGTTGGTGTGTGTGTGT
>JAHREE010122754.1:0-15961 GCA_033628505.1 Tringa tobata | reverse complement strand
CTGTTGTTGTTTAGGGAGCACCCTGCCCTCCCCGGCAGAGCTCCGGGCGTTTAACATGAACGCGGTCGCCAGCGGAGCGGGAGCAGCTCGCCCTCTGAAGCTGGAGGGGGACACGCTCGGGTTTTATGGCCCCGTTTGTGCCCGTCACCGCTGCCTGCTGCTTTGGGGTTTTGGGGTTTTTTTTGCACATGGCTGGTGTTACGCAGACAGCGGGTGCTCGGGCTCTCCCGTGCATGGTGCTCCCCGCTCTTTGGGCAGAAGCAAACGCGTGGGAGAGGGGGAAAGAAACCAAACTTGGGGCTTCTGAGCCCCTTCATGTGTGTGGACCCCGTCTCCTGAAGTTGAGCCTGTTGTTACGGCACAGGGCTGCTTCTGCCACCACCAGCATCTGCCGTGAGCAGCATCACACATCCAGGGTTGGCTTCACTTGCCCCGTCCTGCAGCCCCCCTGCCCCCCTGTGGGCATGAGGTACCCACGTGGGTGGAGAGGGGACAGATGTGTGGGGTTTTCTTCATTTGATGATGAAATATGAGTTGAAAAATGCCTTCGCCCTTTTGAAAACACAATATTGGAGAAGGAATTCCAAATATGTTGTGAACAGAAATAGCGAAACAGTGGTTTGTTTTGCTTTTGTTTTTCCCCCAAAAGTAATTTCTTTACCAGCCTCTTGGCGTGTGCTCCGTTTCTCCTCCTCTATCTCCAGCACTTTGCTTTGCTCATGTTTTCAGCTCCTTCCTGGACAACCTGCCTTGGCAGCTTCAATTTTGGCCACAGCTGTTAAGGTGCCACAAAGTGGCTGTGCACAGCTGGAGCCTCACAGGGCTCCTGGCAAATACCCACTGCTGCCTGACCGGTGGCACGCCTGCCCCTGGAGGGGGGAACATCGCGTTGAGCAAGCCATCATCATAGAATCATCTAGGTTGGAAGGGACCTTAAAGATCATCTAGTCCAACCATCAACCTAACTCTGACAAAAAAAAAAAAAAGAAATAAGTAATAAAAATCACTAAACCATATTCCTAAGGACCATGTCAACCCGTCTTTTGAACACCTCCAGGGATGGTGCCTCAACCACTTCCCTGGGCAGCCCATTCCAATGCTCGATGATCCTTTCCGTGAAGAAATGTTTCCTAATATCCAATCTAAACCTCCCCTGGCACAACTTGAGGCCATTTCCCCTTGTCCTATCTCCTGTGACTTGGAAGACGAGACCGTCCCCTGCCTCTTTACACCCCCTCTTAAGGTAGTTATAGATGTTGGGATCATCTATCCCAACATCTATCCCCATGGGATCACCTACCCCATCATGGAGATGTTTGGGGTAGGTGCCTTGGTCAGGAAGGCAGTGTGATTCCCACCCTGCCCCGTCTCTGGCAAAGCTGAAGCAAAGCGGTTTGGGGGAACCATTAAGAGGGGACCTCTAGGCACAAATAAGTCACCCCAAAGCAGATGCAAGAACTTGGTGGTGCTGGTGCTTTGGGTCATGCTTGGGATGATAAAAGCAAGGGGATTTTTAATTAAAAATAAAATAAAATAAAATCAATGCTGCAGAAGAGGGGCAGGTACCAGAGCAGCAGGGACTCGGACAGGACATTAATAAAGGGTGGTCAAAGGACACACGCCAGTCACTGCCAGACACGATGCCCCAGGGAATTAAAAGTGGGACTGAGGATTCAGCCCAACGCAGCCGTGTGGCAGCATCTACTGAACGCGCTGACTCGGCGAAACGTGCCCGTGTTGTGTCAAAGACATGCAAAATTCAGGGAGAGAAGGGAAGGACCGAGGTTCCATTTTTTGCATGCTGTGTGGGATGTTCTTGTTGTACCTCTTAGTGGCGCACAGCCTGATCCAGCCCCTGGCTCTCAGCACAGCGCCGATGGCCAGCAGCCCCGGCTGCAGTACCTTGTTTTATCACCTATTTTTGGCAAAACTGCCTTGTCTTTTTTGGGGGGAGACCTGACAGGACAGCAGAGCTGAATCCCAGGGGGTCCCAGCAGCATTTTTGCTTTTTGGGTGCTTTCGTGTCCTGCTGGGGTTGAAGCGTGGTGCCCGTAGGTGTTGGGTGGGTGCCTGCGTGCCAGAGAGCCTACATCTCGGTCTGTGTTAGCAGCAGCTTTTGGCTGGAAAGAAGGAGGTCTGGAGAAGTGGTTCAACTCCCCTGGAGTCACCCAGGGCCCCCCCCCCCCCGGATGCCAAACCTCTGGAAGCCGGATACCAAATCCTCCTTTTCCCCCCAGGATGGGAGGAGGGAGTGCGTTTCTCCTGAAAAGCAGGGCCAGGAAAGAATTTGTGTGCTGTGGGGGAACTTGTGTGATTCTACACAGATTAAATGCAGTTAAGCATTTTGTGGCCCCAGTTTTTGCTCTGTTTTAATGTCACTTTTCAGGATTGCCGGCAATGCAATGCATTGGAGCTTCCCTGTGCCGGGGGGCTTCAGGGGACCCCATTGCAGAGACAGGGCACGTTGCATCTCCCCGCTGCCCTTCTGGGCTGCCGAAGCCTTTGCTCTGAAGTAGATGTAGGGTCCAGGTTTTGGGGAGGCAGCCCCAAACAGTGGGTCAGTCCTGATGGCTTCGGCAGGAGATGCTCCCACAAACAGGAGCCACTGGGGGTTTGCATTCCCCTTGGCCTCAGCCCCAAAGAAAGCCTAAAGCCTCAGTCAATAATAAGCTTATAAGACAGTAAATCTTGGTAATGAGAAAAACAGAAGACGGCATCTGCTCTACATGATGGTACTGTGTATGGTCTGGTAAACAGCTACTGAAACGAGTTGCCCGTTATTGCAGGGGTTCCAGCTGAAAAGCCCAGTTTCCCTGCAGGATGGGCAGGTTTCACTGCCCCCAGCCCTTCAGAGTGGCTGCTGGAATCCTGTTGAGGCTGAGTATGGGTGGAGATGACCTGTTGCCCGTGAGGGCTGGAGGCTTGCCCAGAGGAACAGCAGCCCCCACCACAAAACCAGTGGCAAGTTGCCATCATCCTGTGGTCGTGGAGCCCCAGATGGACAATGATACGGGACCACCACAGCAATCATCTTCACCTCCTCCTGTGCCCCCTCCAATGCCTCCTTGCGATGGTGACACTCAGAGGTACACGTACTTTGTACTGCAGAGCACGGGGCAAATGGGAGTTGGGGTAAAAATGGGAAAACAGTTTCTTCTCTATCATATTTTAGGAGATGCTGAAACGAGGTGAGCTGATGGGCAACAGACGCCTGGGGATAAACGAGTTGTGCAGGAGGCAGCAGAGAGGGGAAGGTGCTGGGTCCTCATCTGACATCCGCTGGGACAAAGCTGGTGGCCGTGGGGTGGGAGCTGGCTTCAGTCCCGGTCCCGCTCGAACGGCATGAAGCTGGGTCTGCAAAATGGGGAGGAGGAGGAGGGGAGAGTTCAGGGGAAGGAATCTGCATATGGTGTGTAATGCTTTTATGAATCGGGTCTTTAATAATTTACATTACCAGTTTAATACTTTGAATACAAATTATCTTGCCCATATGCTGTGCTGACAAACATAAAAATGGAGTAATCAAAGCTGTAATAGCACTACAGCAAAAAGACATAAAATGCCACTAGAAGGCTTAGGATAAATTATTGCATGCACACACTAGCTCTATGGCTCCCTGGTGCCAAAGGATGCATTGCAATTTCTTCCTCAGACTTTGCATTTGGGCTTGAGGACTGGTGCAGTACCGGGAGCACCGCTCGAAATTCTGTGAGACGGGCAGTGTTTAACAAAGAGGAGGGAAGAAAAAAGGCTCAGACCTGTTTGATAAACACCGCAATTTAAATTCAGCTCTGGCATTACATGGGCTGCAAAGAAAATATAGCCCTCTTATTTGTAGGGAGCCCCCTTCTTCCTCCAACGGGGTTATTTGCATGTATTATAAACTGCAGTGTTGGCTTGCCATCTTCAGGCAGCTGCCACGCACTGCACAGCATCCCTGTGCATCCCTGGCCATCCCTGCGCTGGTTGGGGGTGGCGGGTCCAGCCTGGGTGCCGCAAGGGATGCCCAAGGGAGGATGCTGGATGCATCCTGGCACCAGGTGACCCAGGCAACGGGCAGCATCAGTCCAGAGAAAACACGAGTTTCACCTCATCCCTCTTCCTACCTGCGCTTGCTCTGCTCTAATGCCCAAGCTCCGAGGGGCTGTCGAAGGTGGGAGAGGATGAAACAGCTCCAGACCCTTGGTGCTCCCTCCTGGCTCCCCTCAGGCTCCAGTTCAGGTGTGAGGGAAGGGTATGGATGGGCCCAGGGTCTTGTAGATGCTGCAGGTGACTTAGTGGTTTGCTCTTAGCAGCCTGGCATCTTTTAGTGTGGGTTTGCTGGCATACCAGGCATCCCGACAGGCGTGGGGCTGTGCAGTGAAATGAGCAGGTTTGAAGAGCAGAGATGCAAGTCGTGCTCACAGGGAAAAGCTGCTGTTTGTAGATGTCAGTAGACCGTGTATTGTGGCTTGTGGCAAAGTCCCTGCTTTTAAATACCAGTCTACTCGTTGGTGCCATATCGCAAAGATGTCCCCCCTACAGGCAGTCTTTCATAGAAAGAGCCATTTAAGGCTCGCATTTGCATACACTGAATTTCTCAGCTATCAAGGTTACTCCATGCTGTAATCCGTTCTGTGCTGCTAATATGATCAGTGAAAAATGAATCTTCTTCCCAAATAAATCATCAGCAATAGAGGGAATGGTGCTTTTCTAGAAGGCACGAGGCTCTAGCTACAGCAATGTCTTTCCCAAAAGGCAGAGGAATTGGGGCAGGCTCGTTCTGCACTGCCTGAACTCGCTGCCAGTCTCCTTGAGACCCAAACTCCTTGCACACCAGTGAGTTTTTCCTGCCTTTGCTGCTCCCAGGGTCTGCTGCTGGCTGTCTCCCCCAGACGTGGTGCCAGTGGCTAAGGCGTAGGGCACCCCAAGGGCTAGTGTCACCCGTCTTCAGCTCATCCCTCAATGTGTGTATCAGTGCACACACACATCTCTGTCATGGGCTAAGGGTGACAGTGTTTGGGACCTCGTGTCCCTGTGAGGTGGGCAGCCAGAGGTGCAGAACGAGAGAGCACCCTCCTCTTCTTCCTGCCTGTCCCTGTGCTCCACCTTGCTCTGCTCCTCCTGCGCCCCGAAACCAGCTCCGTGCCCCCCTGAAGCCTGGTTTTGCTTGTGAACAGGAGGATTTGGAGGAGCCCCTGGTGCTGTAGCCCGACTCCATCCCCTGGCACTGGGGAACAGCCACGTCGCAGAGCAGCCCTGTTACTGCAGCCAAGCACGCCAGGGCTCTAAAACCCTTGATTCAAAGTACCCAGAGCCTCTTCTGGCAGAGGTGATGGGGACTGCCTGGGTGAACGAAGGGACCTGCGTGAGCTGGGACGGGGAGGCACAGGTGGGCATCCAGCCCCCACTGGAAGAACTTTCCCCATTGCCAGATCTTCTGGAGAATAAGGCCCTCACTGATCCTTTTGCTCTGCAAATAAATTGGATGGATCAAGACCACAATGAGAAATATCCCCATCCTCATCCGGAGAGGGATTTTCAGCATAAAAGGCTTTATATGACTCATAAACTGTAACATTTATTTCTGCACGCGAGGTAAATATTTCCCCCTCTGAATGTCTAAGCAATGCAATTTTGTTTGAAGCCTCCATTTGTTTAACTCTGGAGGTGACAATAATTCACCTGTTTTCCCTTCCCGTGATTCCCCAAGCAATGGCATAAGCCGAAATAGAGCGAACTCAGCTCTGGCTGTTTGTCACTTGTCAGCTCCCTCCCTCGGATGCGCTCAGATGAGCTTTGTCCTGGAGTTTACACTCGGGCACCTTCTGATCTCTAGCCGTTGGTAAATGGCCCTGTGTTTTCCCTTTTAGAGGAAGAAATACAGCACACCTGTATGCAGCCACTGCCAGGGCAGGCAGGGAAGAGAGACATAACTTAATTTAACTCCAGATAAATCATGATTTCGCAGCGATCTGCCTGCCACGGGCAGTTGAGAGTCCCATCTCCTTGGCACAGTAACAATACTTGTCACTCAATGTCCCAAAGAGACCTGCTGGCGGCCAGAGATCATAGATGACTGAGAAGACACCCGAAGTTGTAAACACCATCAATCTGGAAAAAACAAACCCTCCCGGGAGCCGCTGTCGGGTGAGGGTGTTCAAAGGCAGCACTTGCCTCTGCAGAGCACGGGATGTGCCCGTGGGTCGTGTGGATCCCCAAACCTCAGACCTCCCCTGAGTCTGTCGCCACCCAAAGCTCCAGCAAAGCCAGGGAGGGAAAGTGCTGCCTCTCCTCTTCCCTGGGAGGGCTCAGATCCCTGGCTTTTGGGGGTCTGTAGCCACTCTGCAGCCCCCAGCCCCTCCCAGGAGGGGGAACCCAGGGGGTTTGCTGTGGGGCAGAGGTGTTGCGGGGGTGGCCTTAATGCACCGGCTGCCTTTGCTCTTCGAAGGAGATGAAAGAAGGATGCTCCTATTTTTGGTGGTAGGTGCAGCTCCTGGGTGCTTTCTGCTGGAGATTTTCACCACCGTGAAGCTGTTCAGCTCCCACCAGGGGGTCAGAGAGCCCTGGAGGTGGTTTTGTCACTGCTTAAAGATGTCTTGTGCAAGGGTGATGGGGGAATGTGTGCTCACAGCCTGGCCACGCCGCTGTGTGGCCCTGCAGAGCAGGTAGGGGTGCAGCCAGCATTCACTGGGTGCCCCCTCACCACCCTCCAATGAGCTGGGCTCCTACCAGAGAGGGAGGCTGTTCTGAGAGAATTGTTTGAATTTTAGCTTTCGTTCCCCATCTTGAAGGCAGAGCCCCTCACCGTGGGCTGGAAGCTCCTGTCCCATGGCAGCACATCAGGCTGTGGAGACACCTCCCACCGCAGCAGGAGCAGCGTGTTCTCAGCGCTGGAGCCTCACTTGGCTTTCCACCCTTTTTGGTACCCCTGTGCCTTTGCTGGCTTGGTCAGAGTCACCTCTGATTTACAGCTGCTGCCACATGACATCCGCAGCAGGAGCTGCTCCTCCTGCCCCCTGCTCACCCACTCCCACCCAGGACCATCCCACTCCCCCGGCACCTCCCAAGGCTGCTCCCTGGGCCCCTGCCATCCTCAGGGATGTGTCCATGTCCAAGTCTAAACTCAATGCTAATGCACAGGCAGTTTCTTTTTCTCCTTTTTCAAAAGAAGCTGAATGCAAGGCTGCCGTGTAGTGATGATGATATTATTGTTAGTAGTTATTTCTAATTCCATAGCTCTAGGAGGGAGAGAACAGAGTCCCACTGGGTTAAATGCAGCACATGCTATAACAAAAAGACAGTCTAGGTGCCAAACAACTTGCAATCTTCTTCTTAATGTAAGGAATGTAAAATTAAGATTACTATAGCAACATCTTGCTCATGTTGCATACAGATAGGATTTGTTGGTCTTTATATATATATGTGTGTGTCTGTATACGTAAGATACATATACAAACCCTAAATATCTCTGGCAACTTTTTCCATTGTTGAATTTATATTTAATTTCAATCTTTCTGTATCTCAGGCTCCGTAGGATTTGTATCCAGCTTTCCTTCAGCAAGCCTTGCCTTCTCCTTTGGGCTCTTCCATGCATGCTGCGTGCCAGGCTCGAGTCCCCTCTGCCTGGGAGAGTGCTCAGCTCCCAGCCAGGAGCAGGGACAAACCCCTCTGAGGGAGCTCATCCCATCTATTAGGGGGGTTTGTTTGGAAATGTATACACCCCTCTTAAAATTCATATGTGACTTAACATCTCCAAATCTGCTTTCTTCAGTCAGATTGTAGGAGGGCGGGGTGAACCCGAGACATGCAAATCCCTCTTTTCTCTTCCCATCTCTCAAGTTATTAGTTCAAATTTAAGTGAAGTTTCATGTGAGTTGTGAACCATAGCTCTCGCTTTTCATCCACGACTGAATAAAGCCTGGACCCAGAAACGTCTGTGGGAAGGGCAGAGCATTCCTGAGGGAAAGGCAGCAGGAGGATGGATGCACCTACAGCTCAGCGTCACTTAAGTTCTCCAGGAAAGCAGCAGAAATTCAAGCACACCTTTCACCTTGTCACAGAGGTAAGTGGAGTTCCTGATAAAGAGGAATTTTAACATGGCCAGATCTGAGGGAGCTGTCTTTGCTCACCAGCCTACAATCGGGTGGGAGGGAAAGCCAGGCACCAAACTGTGCTGGAGAGATCTGAAGGGGATCGCTCTCTGCCAAAGACAGACGTGTTGGAGGGATACCCGTCTCTTGCGAGGAGCGGGAGGGACTTGCAGCTCGTTTGTCACAGCTTTGAGGCTGTGGAGTCGAACGTGCACAGTTGGAGGGCTGGTGGATTCGCTGTTTTGAGACCAGACTGTAATGGGGATCTGAGAACCAAAACTGAAAACGTCTGCTGGCAGGTCTGGATGGAGGAGCTGGAAAGCAGCCTGAAGTTGCCAGCTGCAGATTTCTGGTGCCTCTCACTTAGCAGTGTTAAATACAAGGAAATAAATCATAGGCGGCTCTGACTGCAGGGTCTAGAAGGAAATCGAGGGGGCTGGGGTGAGGTGGGTGAGCAAACCCCACTTCCCAGTGGGTCTGTGGGGAGACAGAAGTGAAAAGGTGAAGAAGGGCCTAGAGGGGTCAGCTTTCAAAGCCCACCCAGGCAAACGCAATGGCTTTTCTTCAGATAGAACTGCTGTATGAGCAGGAATCAATACCCTTCTGCAGAGCCTGTGAAAATGCTGATGGGCGTGAGTGTGCAGAGCTGATGCCGAGTAGGAGATTTCTGGATGGAGCTATTAAAGACATGGGCAGGATGGGAGTGAGCGCGAGTGATGCTTCGCACACGTGTTGGGTGTTGGTGTGGACCTTACAGTGATGGGCTGGAAGTCCAGGGGCAGCTGAAGATCAGATCAGGCAATGGGGAGTGGGTTGAAGACCGGTGGAAGTTCATGAGGAGCAATGTGTTAGAGGGCAGAGCAGAGTGAACATTGTAAGGATGGGCACTCAGCTTGTCCACCGCCAGCAGCAGGCAGGAAATTTGTCTCTTCACCGTCCCTTCAGCCCCAAACCAGGGCTGACCTAGAGGCAGAAGAGACACTGCTGCCTTCTTCCCCAAAGGAAGGAGTAAAGGCAGGCTCTGGGGGTCTGGCGGGGCAGTGGGGGCTGAGAACCTGGCCCAGGAGGAGCCAGCAAGGTCTGTAGGGCTGAAGAAAGTAGCTCTGAGACCAGTGGTTAAAACGCACACACATTTTCTCATCCTTTTCTCTGGAATGGGAAGCCATCAGGACAAGGGTGTGTTTGTGATGCTCAGCTGAAGTTTAACCACCCTGGTTAACTTCCCCAGGTAAGGGCAGTCGCTGCCGGCAGTGGGAGCACTGGTGCTGGGTAAAGGTTTGGGGTGCAACCTCAGCCCAGAGATCTGTTTGCTCACCCCTTAGAAATCCCGTGGGGCTTTGCAGGCGTGCTGGAGTGTCCAGGGAAATCAGGGCTTGTGGCAGGAGTGCGGCAAGAGAGAGGAATTGTTTCCTTTTTCCTGCGGGGTGCCGAGTTTCCCAGCTGTGGGATGCGCACACTGACATGTAACAAGTGATAGCCTGAGAACAGGGAATCTCTTCATTGGGGAAAAAAACCCTGTGGCTTCAGAGCCCACTCGCTGCAGCCCCTCTGTTAACCCCTGCCGCACCGCTGTGGGGTCCACGTGTCACCCCCCCGGCTCCACAGCACTGCGGTGCCAGCCATCATCACCACCACCTCTACACTTTTTATTTCTCTTGACCTCCGTGTTTCCATCAGCCGTTTTTAAGCAAGCCTGCTACCAAGGCTGTAATCGGTTCCGGTGTCTCCTATTTATGCTTTCACCCAGCAATTTGCGCGGGGCTGTCGAGCTCTCTGCTCATAATTGACAGGAGAAAGCAATCTGCTTCACGAGAGGAAACATCTCCACCGGCTGCTGGATCCGAGCAGGCTATTTCCCATAATGAGGATGAAGCAAAACAGGATCTCGCTAACAGCCGTGGCTGGAGCTGAGCTGAGCCCCCATTACTGCCGGCGCAGAGGTGCTGCTTGGGACGTAATTAAGAGCTCGATATTTGGAGTGCGGCGTGTCGCGCTGTCCTTCCCGCCCCGCTGGCTTGTGACGAGGCCGTTAGTGCCAAGCATTCCCAAAGCTTGCTCAGCCACAGCCCCTCAAGTCAGGCTGCAGGGGGGCTGCCGGGGAAGGGAGGTCTCCTCCTGTCCTCTAAGACTCTTTATTTCTCCCCTTGCAGAGGACGACCATCGCAGCTTCAGCCTTAGCGTTGGAAAGCGGCTGCCAATGGCAAGGGGGTGATTTTTGACAAGAGGGTGGCATCACCTGTGAGCGTCCCCACAGGGATGGTTTGGCTGGGTGGGGAATGCAGGTGCCAGAGAGCTGAGCTGGCTGGAGCCCAGAGGGGTTCAGCCCCTGGAAAAGCAGCTGGGACCTAGGGCTGGGTGGCAGAGTGGGTGCGGGCAAAATGCACGCAGGTGAGCGTGCAGCCAGGTGAACCCCAATGCAAATTGGGGATGGGGAGAGGGGGAATGTGGAGGGGAGAGTCTCCAGAGCATCTTGGCAGTTTCCACCTCACACTCTTCCCTCCAGGTGCCCTCCAGCGATGCTGAACGTCTCAGATGCCACACAAACTTCTGGGGGTGTCAGAGAAAAGAGCAACCACCTCTGCTTGGGCACTGTCCATGGAACATGGAGCTTTCCCTTCAGGTTCTCAAGGGGACCACCAGTCTTGCCTCCTTGTGAAGCTCTAACTAGACCTTTTTATTGGGACTGAAGCACGACCAGAGGATAAGTTTATGTCCTTTCTCCACAAACGTTGGTAAATTGGGTAAGTCCCTGGTGTGTCCAAAAGATTGGCCTGACCCCCCCAGCTGATCCCTAACTGGGATGGACCCTGGGCTTGGGGAGGGGGAAAAAGGGAGGGGAAAGGCTGCAAGAGCTGCACCAGGAAAGCTGAGAGTGATCCCTGTGGGTGCCGAGGTGGGAGTCTGTGGGAGCAGCAGGATTCCTGTGTGCACGGTGTGTTGGGGTGGAAGGGATGGACGGGAAAGGGACTGGTGAAAGGAGACCTGTAAGGAGCAGGAGTGGGTTTGTTGTTGGTTTTCACCCGTAGAAAAAGGGACTGGATGAGGAATCTCAATGGGAAAAATACAAAATGTTCTTGTTTCTTTTTTCCTGCCACCCCAGGAGGTCTCAGTGTAAGGGGGAAAGCCTTGCCTGCCCTCACTTGAGCACATGCTCCATGGGATGGTGCAGGGAGGATGAGCAATCCTTTTTTTTGCTTGAGTTAAAGGCAGATCCTGAAGACAAATAGGGCCCTTGTCTGGGGGGACTGTCTGTCGTGAACCACGAACCTTGCTTTGCTTTTTTATTCAGATTCACTGCCCTGCTGACAAGCACTGAGCTAGCAGCGCTTTGCTTGTCTTGGGGACATGTAGGAGTTTCTTACTCAGGTACTAAAGCACTTAAAATTTTTTAGGGTACGTTAGTCCTGGAATACATCAATTGACTCTTCTTGGCTTAATGGAGTAAACAGTTGTGGTCTTCCCTGAGATGTGGGTTGGTTTTCTTTTCCCCAGTTCACCATAACAACCCCCACCAAGCCTGATCATTTCTGTGTCTTTCCCTCAGCATGATCATCACTTGGGCAGAGTCCTGAGCTACCACTCAGCTGTCACCCGAGCAGCCCCAGCAGCCCACACAGCAACCAGGCTGCCTTTGCTGGGAGCAGGATTTCTGATTTGGGATTTTTTTGAGCGGGATTCAATAAGATCATTGAAAAAAAATCCACATTTCATCCTAGCACATCGAGACCTGCAGCAGGACCAGCTCCAGCCGGGCACAGCACGGGATGCTACTTGATGTGGCTGGTGGTGAGGGCTA
Organism: Tringa tobata; assembly: GCA_033628505.1. Taxonomy (NCBI): domain Eukaryota; kingdom Metazoa; phylum Chordata; class Aves; order Charadriiformes; family Scolopacidae; genus Tringa; species Tringa tobata. The sequence goes on along the minus strand of JAHREE010122754.1, from coordinate 4,093 downwards.
CTCCAGTGCCCCAGCACAATGTGTCCCCAGGGTGACAGAGCTGGGTTGAAGCCACTGAAGGTGCTGCAGGGAAGAGCTTGAGCTTCTCCTCACATTTTGGAAGGGCTGGAGTTATTTGCTAGCGGAGGCTGTAAAAATCCCATGCATAATTCAGCCCCTGCCATACAAATCATGCCGCTAGTAAAAGCCTTTTCAGAAAGCACGATTTGATGGCAACAAACTTTGACCTGAACGTGCTGCAGCCGACAGCCCCGTATGGCAGGTTTTAAACTTCCACCATCACTTCCTTCTGAGAGGCAAAGTGAATCTAGGTCACCCCCCTTGCTTGTTTGTAACGAGGCTAATTCTGATTTCATTCATGCTGCATCCTCAAGTTTGAGATGGGGGGAGGGTGTGGGGGGGTGGCAAAAAATGGGAGATTTGAAACGGCAAATTGGCCGCAAAGTCGTTCTTCTTAAATCCCATCTTGGAGCAAAGGAAGTGGTTTGATGTTGCATCCCAAGGCAACATTGATGGTGTCATTTAATATGCAGGGTACGAAAGGAATACAAAGTTTTCCTTCTTTCCCTTTTTATTTAGATTGCGGCGTTAAGCAGTTGAGCTGAATGAACAGGCCTGTGTCCGGGGCTTTCTGAGCGATTAACAAAAAAAAGCCTATTCTGGGGGAGCGAGCTGCGCACTCTGCGTGAGGCTGCTGCTTCGGGGACAAAGAGGGGAAGTGGCTGAACACGAGGTTATTAGTTTGTCTGGAGCTTCTATGCGAGCGCGATGGCATAAATAGAGCTGCTTGTTTGTTGATCTCTTTGCAATGGCAACTCGGGGCAAGCTGCTGCATTCATCTATTTATTGCTGAAGCAACTAGTGCTTTTTTTTTTTCCCCCCAAGACTGGGATGCTCTTATGCCGTGCACGGTACAGCTGTGTTGCCTCTGCGGTGAATAGCTGCGCAGTCCAAATGGACAAAAAAAAATAAATATTGAGGAGAGAGGAACTACTACTGTATGTGTTTGGCTAGAGAGTGGCAGGCAGAAAATGATGATTTTCCCCTTTGGTAATGGTTTGGAAATAACTCTGCCTCCTGGCCACACAATGGCTTTAAGGGCAGAATTGAGAGAAGGAGGCGGAACAAGGTGTTGGTTCTTATTTTGAAGGTAATGGCCATGATGCACGGGCAGACTAAATGACTTATTTTAGCTGTGTTTGTCAGCTCAAGGAGTCTAAGACTGTTCCAAGGAATGGAGCTCCATTTTCTGGGGTCTAGACCAGAATCTTAAACCAGAAAAACAGAGTGTTCCAGAAAAGCACGTGCTGAAGCTCTCCATCAGCTGAGCACCACGTCCTGGTGGTGTTAAACCACCAGAGGCTGCTGGTATTGATACGGGAAGCAGGAGAGACCTCAAAATCCTCACCTGGTCTGCTCAGGGGTGGAGAAAACCTCCTCTGCCCATCTCTGGGAGCAGCCCTGCAGGGCTCCTCCATGTCCTGTCTAGGGCTAGACAGCGTGGGAGCAGCCCGCGTGGCAAAGGATTGATTAGCCCTGTTTCTGTGGCTGCTGATGTGTCTCTCCCAAAGGCCGTTGCTGGAGTCAAAAGGCCCACTTGTCGAGGAATTACAACTCCTATTGCCTGTTGTTCTTGCTGGAAATAAATAGGAGTACTCAGCCTGGCTGGTGTGGTGGGAGGGATTCAGCTTCATTCAGCATCTTTGTGCTGCGTGTGTGGATCCCGGGAACGGAGCAGGCGCTGGGTGGGACACGGAAAAGGGGACAACTGAGCATTTCTGCTTGGGGATCTCCCCGTTGGGGATGGCTTCGTGCTACAAAATTGCCTTTGGAGCTCACTGGGAGTTACTTGCAGCCGCGAAACAACTCACCCACCCCAGGGTGTCTGCTTTTGCCGGGTGGGAGTTGCAGTTCAAAGAAAACTTGCCTGCAACCTGTCTGCAACGGAGACACTCGGTGTAGAAGTTCAGGGGAAGGTTTCCCGGTGCCCCAGTTTTCTACGTTTCTTCTTCCTTCTCATGTCTCTTTCCTTCTTTGAAGCTAGACGCCAAACCACCTTTGAATGAGCTCGTGTTGGGATTCTGAATTTCTGTATTCCTTATCCAGCACTAACCTGCCTGTTCCTGGGGGTGCTCAGGAAGCCGCTAATTATTCCGGTAAGCATGAAGAGTTCCCCAGGTCCAGCTAAAGGGAATGGATATGTCACTGTCGGCTCAGTCAAAATGACAAGACAAATTTGCCTTAAATATGCTGAATTCAGTGTAGTAGAATTGTGGAGAACAGCCATTATCTTGTGTATTTGACGAAAGTTAATTGTCTCTTTGACAAAATCAGTGTAGTAGTCAGCCTGTCCCTGTGTAGGAAGGGGGGGGGGGAAATCCTTCATTTATAAGCAATTCATTAAGTAGCATTAAAGCTGTCTCTGAAGACAAAATAATCTTTTTAAAGAGGACTCAAGGTACCGAGAAGGAAGATTAATGCCTCAGCTATTTTTCAATTATGCAAGCTTTCATTTAGTAGAGCATACCTGGATTAACTCTTCCTGAGCTGTGTGCTTTGGTGGGTAGAGCAGGGAAAGGGGGTGTTTCTCTCCACTGGACGAGCCCCACGCTCAGCGAGGGACGGGCGATTCCTTGCATGTGGCTGCTGGTGTGGGTGTGAGTGGCACGACGGGAGGGTGCCAGGCACTGACCCTCTAAGCCTCACTGTTAGTAAAGCTATTACGTTTTTGCAAAAGGAGTGTTTGAAAAGCGTTTATGGCGCTTGAATATTTTGCACTGATTGCCTTCTGCTTGGTCTTCCTGTTTGCCTACAGGTACATGCCCCTCCTGGTGTGGTTTCTGGTTTCTGACCCTATTTCAGCTGCGTTCTCTCGTGATCGCATTCATGGTCCTTGCACAATCAAATGAGCCTAAATTCTTCTAACTCACTGGGGGTGTTTTTTATTTCAGTATGATTTACGTCAGAGGTTCCGGTAAAGCGTAATTAAAAAGGTCTTATTGATACCTCTACCTTCATTTTTTATCCTTGCCACCGCTTCCTAGAGTGCTAGCCTTTTCTTAATTGAGGCAGGGAAGAGTCCATTTAGCAGAAAGGTGGGAGGAAACAGCCTGAAAATCATTCATCTAAATCACTCCACTGATGAAAACAGTTGCTCACTACATCTATCATAATTTCTTCGAAGACTCTTACGAGAGATTAGTTATTATAACTGTGCAGATGCACACGTGCCTGGTGGAGCTCTGCAGACCTTCTCATCTAGGGCAGTTGCTCCGGGCTGTGGAAAAAAGACTGCTTTTTGCAGGTATAAATTATGCACCAAAAGAAGTTACCAGATGAAAAACCTTTTTTTTGTGTGTGTGTGTTTTTCCAGTTGCAGCAGTTCCATAAAATGCGACCTCCCTTACCTCGCACTGCTGTGCTAGCAAGTTGGGTTTTTTTTAAGTATAAGTGAGGCCAAAATCTTTGGTGGGCAGCTTTGGGGCTCCCATTGGTGCTCTCCTCCCAGACAGCACCAGGACAACCACCCCGGCCCTGCAGCTGGTGAAGGTCAGTGGGGTTCAGCGGAATTTGCATTAATAATCTTCCCATTATCCAGTGATCGACTACTGTTCACTATCTCCAGGCAAAACCAGTTCCTTGGAGGACATTCCAGCTTGGCAGCCTCCATGGTGGAAGGGGCTGGAAGAGAGCACAGGTGGGTTTGGTGTTAGCAGAAGATAATTGTTCTGGGTGCAGGTTTGCTGGGGCTCTTGAAAGCCTCCAGAGCTGGGGGAGAAGCGATTGCATCACACCCATCTTTAAGCCAAGCACTCAGAAAGGCAACTTTTTCCTTGACTTCAAACAGCATCTTCGTTAGTTTTAAGCCATGTTTCTACTAGCAAGTCCAAGACACCTGCGTGTAAAGTTCAGGCCCTCTGAAGTCACGTCCCAGTTCTCCACATCTGAAATACATCTGAGAGCCTCTTAAAAATGGTGCAAAGAGCTGCCAGAGCAGAGCAGCATGAAGGTGAAAGGTGCTGAAAGGATGCGTCCAGGTGAGCTGCTCCTGTACCACAGGTAGGTCCTGAACATAGACTAGATGAAAGTCTGT
>JAHREE010122749.1:0-11218 GCA_033628505.1 Tringa tobata | reverse complement strand
AAATACTTGCAATGTATGCAACTAACCCCAAATTGAGCTGTCACATCAGTCATCAGAGGCTGCAACACATACTCAGAACTGAGGGGAAAAAAAAAAAAGGTATTATGAGAAACTGCTGAAAACAAAATCCAAACTGCTGTTAATTTTGAGAGGAGACTCCAGCTTCAGCCAGAAGAAACAACAACTCTGGGAAGCTGCTGATTAACAGAGGGAAAAGTGGACCTTTTTCCATCAGATCTACAGAGCGGGAAATTCAGGCCATCTCACTGCCCAAATGGCAACAGTCCTCCTGCATGGGTACCTTTAATTGCTTAATTATTTAATTAATTGCTTAAGACCATACTTAGTTTTTAAGCTGTCTCCGAAAGAAGTCTGGTTAAAATAGAGGGACAAGCCCAAATATTTCAGATATTGGAGAGAACATTCTGTTCCTTTAAAGAAAAGGAATCAAATGTGCATTTCTTTTTAATGGACCTGTTGGCCTGGTTCCAAAAAGAAATGGTAACAGTCCCACTGTTTTGAGGCAAAATACCAGAAAACATGTCAAAGAAGTATTTGTAAATTCCTTCAAACCTAACAGAAGAAGCAAAGCAGTTGTCTGCCTACGACAACTCACTTTAACAGCTGCAGAGAAGGAGAACGTTTTCAAAAGGATGCAGACTTACGCAGGGACAGGCTTTTCATCATTTCCCCATTTGTGATTTCATGCACCGCAGGACAAGGCTTTAGCAGAGTGCATCCACTACACTCCTCGCCTTTTGAGAATACTGCATCGTGCCTGTGTCTGAATTTGTAACGTGAAAAAAAAGGACGATGAAGTTTTCATGTCAATAAATCGGAATTCTTAGTTTTCAAACACATTTTTTTCCAACTGTAGTTTCTGTTGTACTTCCTTCTGGTATGTAAATAGAAACATCAGCCAACCGAAGCTCAAAATTAAGTCAAGAATAACAAATAGAAGCTTAAGCAAGTGAATGCGAAATTGTATCTTATCAATAAATAGAAAGATAAACTTCCTTCTTTGTGCCTCAGCCCAGCTGTGATAGCACTGAGATTCCTTCTTGCTAACAAATCATTTCCTTTGCAGGGAACGCTATTGTAAGGAATAAATATTAAATCCCTAATGCTCCAGAACTCCACTTGCCACTGGCAAATACTAAGTTCTTCTGAACAGTAATAAATTATGAATTGGCCAATTCCAAAGGCTTTTAAGACCACGGTTTTATGAAAACAGCTTCCAGTTATGGAGAGTAAATCAATACCCTCCTGTCTTAATCTATAAACAGGAATGACACTGGCAAGAACTAAGCCAATGTCACCTTCCTACCGCTTGTCCATCACCGGGACACGTGGTGTGAGAACGAAAACGCAGATGAAGGAAAACCTAAAGAGCTGGAGATCCCATCGTGTAGAAGTCAAGGACAAAGGACAGGTAAAGTGAAGCACGCTATTGTCCACGCAGCACTGGGCAAGGGGGCTGGGAAGAGTCAGGGCAGCTCCAAGAGAAAGCCACTACACGAACTGTGAGACCTGGTCTCTGGAGGAACAAGTCAGTTTCTTACCCCAGAACAAGAATTTTATTGTTCCTTTCAAGTTACACACCCCACCTGTGAGCATAAAAGGAAGAGCAGGGCATTACATACAATTAAGCTGAAAATGTTATGGACGATAAATGGAAAGGTGTAGAAAAACACCCCCTCATGTTGGGAGGGTCTAAATAAGCAAGAAGATACGATACAAGAATAGAGATGTGATGATCTCTAAAAAAAACTGAAGGAAAAGCCTAACTGAATACAAGGAAGAAAGAGTCAGTTGAGCAGCATTTGGTTTCTAGGCTAATTTAATTATGTCTATCTAATAACTGATTATTATTATTATAATCAATTATTTCATCACACACTACCTGATGCAATAATTCAAAGAGGCATTTGAGCACTTATCTTGTGCTGTTTAATGATTAGGCTTCAGTTCACACTGGAGATGTTTACTCACAGGACCGAGAGCGCTGGACGTTTCTCTTTGCGTGACAGCGCTCTTCGGGCTATTTCCCAAATCAGGGTGACATTATATTTTCAAAACCACGGCGATGCTTCCCCAGGCTGAAGCTATGGAAGGTGATGTATCCATAGGGCTGGCATTACACAACTGGTAACAGAACCAGTTTGGCTAAAGAGCTAAATAAGAGACCAGTATATGCTTTTAATCTTGCAGTCAAATGCCAGTCGAAGAAAGGATGAAAACAGTAGCTATTTGAATCCCAGTGTGTTCATCGTGGTAAGCTCCTTGGTACAAAAACATTATTAAAGATAATTAAGTAGTTGAAAATAAGGCCTCGCAGTCTATAGCAGTCTCAAGTATTACGAACTGGCTTTTAATATATGCTTTTCAATACAACAATAATAAGTGATATGACATGTATTAATACACATCAAGGACTTTATTCCCAAATAACATTAATTACCCTGAAAATCAGAAGAGATGAGAGCAAACTTCAAAGTACTACAAATGGGAATAAATACTTTTTAATAAATTATCTCTCTTCTCCACTCACTACGAGCTCACAGGATGCAGAAAGCAAATATTTCTCCAGTAAACTACAGGACTGCAAAGTTATTTTACTGCTCGAGAAAAAGCACAGAACACAAAAGCAGTGGAAAACTGGAACACCACCTCCAACCCGCTGCCATCAGAGGATGGGTGCTTAAATGGGACAGGCTGATTTTAGAGGAGCCTCATTAGGTTGTGTGACTGCTAACAATGCTATGGAAAGGCAAGAGGAAACCTAATCTCTGCTTTTTTCTTTTACACTGATGGTAGATTATTCTTGAAGCCTAAATGCTTGAAAAAAGCACTGAGACTGAGTAAGAGCTTCCTGAAGAAATTCCTTCCCCTCTTTCTGGTCCATTCAACTCTCAGATAACTTTGGTGAATCACCGAAGGCCTTCTGTATTTCCCTTCTTACATTTCCTATTAATCATCACTACGTTAATTGAACGAGTGCTGCAGAACAAAGATCTCCGGGTATATACGCCCTACCTGTTTTTACATGTGGACTTCTGGCTCAGGGAACAATGAAGGGTAAGTCATGGTACCGAAAATAAAAAATGGGGAAAAGCAGCTGGGGCCACTTTCACTTCCACGTTCCCCTTTGGGCATCATTGAGTCACACGCCTGAAAGGAGAACCCTTTGTGTTTTTCTTTAAATACACCCCACAGATGCTTCTAAAAGATTCAAAACCTCGTACTCCTGGTTGCAGTTCTAGAAAAAACAGACTTAAAGAAGAAAAAAAAAAAAACAACAACTTGATTTTTGAACAAAATTTAAATCAACAAAGGTCTCTCTACCCCCTACCAAGCAGTGCATCCCACCCGTATCTGCTCAGGACAGTTATCCCTCTTATTTTCTATACAATCCACCAGGAGGCATGAAAAGCAGCACGAAAAGCAACATGAAAAGCATTTTCTGCATGCGGCAGAAAAGCAACACGTGGAGGGACCAAACACCCTGGTGAAATCCCTCGCCAGGGATTGTGTGTCCACCACAGCTGGATACACAAAATTGCTTCTCTGAGCTCCTCACAGCCTCCAAGCAAACCCACCACCCTAAACAACCTGGTGGGAACATCCTCGCAGTGCTGTACTGGATTACTAAAATTTGTTAACTCTGTCAGCTGTTACTATTATATAGTTTAAAATGTTTGGGGATTGTTAAATTGCTACAGGTACACGGACCAAAAAGCCTACACGAATTAACTGGTACTTCAAATGTGGTTTTCATGAAAGCTGATGGATCTGTAACAATTCCTGAAAACAATATAGATTTGAGAAATTTTTCCAAGCGACACATTCTATGTAAGAGCCGCATTAGCTACAGGTTTTAATTATATATAACATCTCATCTGTGTGATAACAGGTTTCCAAAAATGTAGTGTATAAAGAAGTATGTGATGAACAAACTGGTTTGGATTTTATCCTGTAAATCAGTGTTAGCAACAGAAGTTTGTAATACAATGTATTCTGCATTGATTAATCTATGACTCAGCCTGGTCTGAGCTTTCCCCTGTTCAATTTACAGTTAACTACTGGTAGATACTGTAACAGAAAGAAGAAAAGGGTTCACAAGAAATAGGCTTACTATCATGTCAAATTAATATATAAATTTTGCTGTTTGTAATATTGTTTTAATAAAAAGTTCAGTTGGGGAAAAAAAAACAAAACAACCAGTTCATTTGCCATGATGTGCTACTGATAAGAAATTTCCAAAGAACTGATTTGTAACAAACTTGGGGCAATCAAAGTTCTCAGATCCATCATTAAGGAGTCCTTGCAATTCCCAGACCAGGTATTTGCAGAGCTGCACACCTCACCTGCAGCAGGGAACCTGAGCTCATTAAAGAGCCCCTGAGCCTAACGAGTCTTTTTGAAATGCCCTGTTTTGGGGGTCCAGCAGCCAGCCCTCCCCAAGCCTTGCAGCCCATGAAGCCAAGATCTACACCTACCATTTAAAAGACAGTTATCAACAGCACAACCGCTCCCATTCTGAAATAGTTCTCAAACTCTTAAATACATATAGGTATAAGTCAAAAATTCAAAGTCAGGCAGAGAGAAGATAAAATCAAGGAAGAAAGCATAGGATTGCAACCCGGTCTGCACCAGCTTGAAAAGTTGTTGCCAGCTCCCTATTGAGATCCCTCACTGATGTTCATTAACAAGCCCTAAAACAATTACTGGCCATCAGACTCCATCCAACCTACCCCAACATCACCATCCATCTTAAAACCAACTACGAACCCTTGATGAAAAAATCCACGACACTCTTTCACCACTGACAAGTTAGGTCCCCAGGGAAAAAAAAATCAGAACTCCCAGTAAAAAAAAAAGGTTTATTTTACTTTTCCAGTGAGGGAGTGAATGCTGAGGCTCAGGGAAAGAGAGCAGAAAGATCTTATATTAAAACTAATTTTTAAATATTCCCAAGACAGACCCCAGGCTTCTGTGACTTTGCCTTGTCATGACTATAAGCATCTGCTATAACCATTACTTGGCCACGAGGTAGTGCCAATTTCTATAAAATTGGATTATCCATCTATACTTTCAGCTTCGTCACGAGTTTTTTCTCCTCCCCTTTGAATAGCATTTCAAAATTGGAAACATAAAGCATTCAAAGAGAAAAAACATGTTTGTATTTTAGCAGAAATTTTGAAGACATTTTAAATTCTGAAACTCAAATTTGCTGGAACTCAATCAGCAAGAGGAGGTTTTGAAATACGTGGTTACTCTCCGAGGCAAGACATTCACGTTATCCAGTGTCTGAACTCCAATGGACTGACTGCAAACAAATCTCAACTGGTTGAAGTTTTTGTTCACAAAAGGAATTTCTTTTCAGAATTCCTTTTTTTTTTTTTACACATGAAAGACTGAACCACTGAATAACGCTATTATGTTATAAAAGATACTAATATGAAATAATAGGTATCTTCTGCTAAAAATGTTACATTCAGAAACACTGTAGGAAGTGCCACACAGTTACTACACATGTTCCACATGTTCTTTCCAAGGTAAATATCCTGGCAGTTCAAAGTTGTTAACCGGTATCAAAATCTCCCTTTTTAGCCTTTTCAATCCCTCCCAACCCAGTGAATAAACACCAATTCCCCCACCTATAAATTACGCAGGCTCAGCTTCAACAGCTTACTAGAAGAAAAACAACAGAGAGCTTGAGATTTAGTGGTCTCCCACGCAGAGTAAGCCCCCCCAGCCCTTGTTCTTCACTTTTTCAAAGCTCAGAAGCTCAGTTAACAGAGTAATCCCACCAGCCCCAGGACTCCACGCTGACTGGTCTGCATTGAAACATGCCCAACGACTCTAAGGTGAGGCTATAACCAGGTTCTCGTTTAGTAGAAAATAAAAAGCTTATCCTTTCCAAATTAAAATCACACAAATATTACAGGCTAGTCAGTTCATTGCAATTTAAGAGAAATGGTAAAGCTCATTATGTTATTTATTATTTTTTTTTTTTGGTTAAAATTAAACGAGAAAGCAAAACGTAGCAGGCAAAACATGCACAACTATGCTACTTATATCACAACTTCAGTTAACAGGCAATAAAACACAAAAGCTCACCACCACCCCCCCGGCAAGAGCCTACTGTACACAAAGCCCTCTTAAGATTCACTCCTACAATGCAGTTAAGTAGAAGATTTCAGAAAAGGGATGCACAAAAAAAAAAAAAAAATTAAAAAAAATAACACCCTCCCCCCCAAAAAAAAACCCAAACACATTTAGCAGACTTAACAGTTTGATTAAACAAGAGCCCTGAAGAGTTTAAACACATGTTCAACAGCATAACATTTACAACAAGAAAGAAGAAAGGCACCTGGAGACATCTGACACTGGGCATGCTCTGCAGGCATCTCAGTGCGCACATGCTCTCTACCAGGTTGGAGCAGCCTAGCCACAAAGACCTTGGCACAGAACACTGCAGGGTGACAAAAAGGAAGGAAGAGAAGAAGCAGTTAGATGCCACAACAAATCACTCAAGGCAGGCAACTCATTAGTACGTTAACGTGGGTACTTATCTATGTTATTTCTACATTAATCACAAGGTTAGCGGCCAAGGGTAAAATAACGACTGAAGATCCTTGTTAGAAAATAAGCCATCCCTCTGTCCTACCAAGGAGAACGAGCTCATTTTCCTCCTTTGCAACCCAGCTGAACATCCTATGGTCCTACTGGTCGTGTTGGAGTTGTTAGAGTTGGGGTCCAGCATCTACGGATGCTGCTGCGGCAGGAGATGCCTCCCCCAGCAAACCCACCCGGCCAAAAATCACTGCTGAGGTTTTTCCCTCTGCAGCCACCCGTGGGGAGCAGAGGGGCAGGAGCTCCTCGTTAGGGTGGCACGTCTTTAGAATACAACCTGGAGGAGCGTGGGGAATTAAGGTTTGGCACCCAACACTGTCTCAGCTTTCTCAAAGCATTTGCACCCTTTTGTTTATTCCGACAGCAAAGCCGACAGGAACTTCTGGGGTTACCTGGGACACTGACCCAACCAAAAAAATTAAGTATTTTTAAAGAGGGACAATACCTCGCTAAGTTCAAATTGCAAGTCCAAGTTCTGCATAGTACCCTGATTAAATAGGTTATTAGGGGGGAAAAAAATAATTGTATTCTCAGTTGAGGGCATCCTAAAGCCAAATTATCCCCTAACTACATTAATTTACTACTCCTACCACCACCCAAGCCAGAAAGAACCCAAGCTTAACTACCAGACTCCACGTCGCTGACACTAGGAGTTAGGAAAAGGTTGGAAATCCTTTTTCTTTCTTTTCTGAAGCCGAAGAAATTTGCTGCAGACTCCCCAAACCTTTTATAGCTCCATGATATTATTTCACAGTTCCTTTTAAGGACAGAATAGTACGTACACTACAGAACCATCAGATAAAGTGAGGGAAAAGGAGTCAATTAATCACTATCAAGCAATGCACAAACCCAGCTCTAAAATTTGGCGCCGGCTTAGGCTTTTAGGGTTTTTCACACAGGCTTCCAATTTAGTTGTAAGAAACACCAAATATTTACAAGAAAGATCCCAGAGACATGGAAGTTGGAAGTGGGAGTAAAGGGAGGTGCAGAGTCAGGGCCAGGGGTTTGTGCCAGGGCTGAGGGGAAGGAGAGAGCCCAGAGCAACTGAAGAATAAAAAGAATTAAAAACCTTATTTTTGTTTGGTTCGTACCTTATAAATAAAACAAAAGAAAGCCTAATATTTTCATCTCAGTGCTAAGGAGAGAAAATAAAGGAAAAACAGGAGGAGGAGGACCCTAGCAGCACCAAACCACACAGGAATTCTCCCTCTAATCCAGCAGGAAGGCTGCAATTCCATAGGGATGTTCTGTACTATGGGTGTATATACCTTATGTACAGAGGTAAAACCAAACATATTTATGCTATAGCATATTCTTCCTTCAATATCAAAATAAACCACAGTTTTATATTCTTAAATGCTTAGAGAATTATGATTTTTAATTCATTAATTAATCCCATAATTATTTTGCAATAATTTACTTTGACACGTCTGCACATAAACACTTTAATTCCCAAGATTAATCCAAGATAGTCAACCAGTGCCATTAGGGAAACTACCTTAATTTCAGGGAGTTACCAAAAAACCTGAAGAATTTCTATATTTTTTAAAAAAGGCAGGACGTACTGTTCAAACCCACTGATCCTGATATTGAAGATGGAGGACCTTATATAGCCCATTTACAGCTCTGCTTCAAAACAAGGGGATATAATTAAAAGAAAAAAAAAAAACAACTTCCTTTGTAATCTGTTTCATTATTTCATCTGATTTGGCACAATACCTGAATGGTGCTTCCGCGACACCGAACCATTGAAATTCAGTGCATCGCTGCAGGTATTTGTTAAAGCCCAAATAAGTTTTTTGCATTTTTACACATACAGGCCCAGTAAAAAAAAAATAAAATAAAAAAAAAAGTAATTCTGGTCACATCACTTAGTAAAAGTCATCGATCAGCAAACACCACAAACTTCTCGCCTAAGATTTTCAGATAAAAAGTACAAAACTGTGCATATAGTCTGTATAATGAACCTACACTTACAGGAGTTCACAAATTATAAGATAAAAATCACCATTTTAGGTTATTAGACTGTGCTTTCTTTTAGGAACCACACTAGCTAAATAAGTTGAATTTTAAGACTTGTGAGAAATACGAATAACTTGTGAACAATTTTTTGATGTAGTTCAAAATACATTAGACACAGAGGCCATTTCCATGCCAAAGTTCAAGCCACACAAAACCCTTTCCACGCTATTACAAAACCCTGAATAAAAGGATTTATAAAAATCACTGGACACTCAGCTGTAGCAATAATATTGCACAATACTACAAATTAAATATTGCGTCGTACTTCACACTAACACAGGAATGTGCAAATATTTGTATGCTTCACCGACATGTTATTTCTTGACCCTGCTTGCACAGTAACTGTCATGAATAAAAGCGTAATAGCATACTAAAGATTTCATTTTTGCATAACAAGAGCCTGAACTTACATCTTCACTTTCCCACCTGCCTTTCCTCAGAATCCCAGGGAGATAGAGCATTATTTATTAAAGTTTAGGAAAGGGAAAATGACCCTGGACCAACGGGCATAATATTAAATGCGCTTATTAAGCAGTGTCAATCCGGCTGGCAGACAGTAGAACCACACAGACTAAGATAAGGCCAATCAAAACTCACATTTTAAGGAAAAAAACTCATTTGCCATGCAGAGTTTTAATCAACTCACGTTAAGATAGCTGTGTGTTCACCTCAACGCACTACCTGCAGGGGAGGAGCAGATGAGAGAGGGGCTTTACAGCTCCATGGCAAGGAGAGAATGATGCTGAAAGAATAAAGACAGATAGAGAAACCCTCGTCTGATCTTTTAAAGGCCTTATGTTTGGAAAGATGAATACATTAATTTTATTATTAGATGATTAATTTTAATTCTATACGCAAAGAGCTGCTTTGGTGGTCCAGCCTCAGGAATTACATTTCACGATTTAGGTTTCAATCTTAAATCTCAAATTTAAGAAACCCCTGCAAATGCTTGCATTTACACTCAAATATGTCAATTCTCAATAATATCAGTAAAAAAAAGGAATATGCTTCAATGTCTTTAAAGGTCAGGTGCTAAGAAATTCTTATACTAATAGTAAAGCACACAGCAGTGTTCTTCCAATAAAGCAACTTCGTAGGTGGGTTTTAGAATAGATGCACAAAAAAACCCCAGCCAAAACCCAAGAAAACCCTATCAGTCCCTAAACAATTCAAATTTTTCCTTCAATTTGGACTTCTCCTAGGTGTACAGAACTGCTGTTTTGGTAAAGCACTGTAAAATGTCCAGATATCTTTCATTTCCGGGCACCTGAAATTAGGAATTATGTCACAGAGAAATCCTCACGCTTTCTTACCCCTTACAAAAAATCACCCATTTATCCTACAAAGTGCACTAAATTGCTCAGGACTGAAAACGGAGGATAGCCCATCTTCCTGATGGGATTAATACATCTCTGATATCCAGGGATGGAAATACTGCAGTGTCATAATTAAGAATGACAGCATTTACATAACCAAGCCTAGCTGCTGGAATTTTTATAAACTATTAAAAAGTACGACCTCGGAATTTTTCACTGCATTCATTTTATTTATACAAGAGAATTTAAGGAATCAAAATTTAGTGGTATGTTTACAGTTTAGGAAATTCTGTTCTTAAAGCAAAAATATCCTTGCTTTTGGAAATCAGTTTCCAGAGTCCAAAAAAGATTGGCAAGGGGAGGCATTTTGGAATTTCAAAGCAAAATACAGTAAAACAAATGAAGGAGCTAATTTATTCCTTTTTTTTTTTTTTCCAAGGAGCATGACTAATTATATTAATTCACTCCTCCTGCAACAATTTTCTTATGCAGCTTATTACAAAACTAAATTGAACATTAGAACCGAACAATTCATTAAAGTTTACAAAGCCTAAAGCCTGAAATGCTTTTCCCAACATTCTCGTGAGGACGAAGCAGCTCCTCAGCAGGGTTAGTTGGTGTTCTGGATGGCCACGGGGCTACGGGTAGAGATTTGGGTAGGCAAAAAAGGTACAGTCAAAAAATTTCAACCTTTATTCTGAATTCTCTTCAGGTATTTTAGCTCTAAGAAACTCACACGCCATTCAAAATTGGTAATTTGTGGTTCAGTTTACTGTGATTTGGGCTGGGACCAACAGAACTGATAATTCTTTCCATTGATAATTGATAATTATTTCCATTAGCATTTAATATTGATAATATTGAAAAATTCATGGGGTAGCTTCTGTTCCTGAGAGCTCTCTATGGCTGGGAATGACCCCCACGTTCCCTGGAAGCTCAATTAATGCTGCGAAAAGGGGTATTCTGAAAAGCAAACTGAGACTTGAGGACAGTACGCTCGTTTACGAAAGCTATATGGCTCCCAAATCAAATTTAATATCAAGCTCAGCTCTTTAAGTTTCTCAAAAATCAGCATTAACCACAGGAAGACATAAAAACACTGTTGAAAGGCCTTCAGTATTATTTTACACTCGGCAGGGAACAGTAGCCAACTACTCAAACTCCATCTAGCCGGGATATCACCCAGATCTTACCTGCTGCTTTACCTTAACAGATTTATTCAAAATAGTGACAAGCACAAC
>JAHREE010122747.1:0-11032 GCA_033628505.1 Tringa tobata | reverse complement strand
CCAGGCGTCTGTCAGCAACGGCGGCGACGCGGAGAGCGGGAAGGAGCTGGTGGAGCTGAAGGTTATCTGGAACAAGAACAAGTACGACGTGAAGTTTTGCCTGGACAGCACGGGGGCCGAGCTGAAGCAGAAGATCCACTCCCTCACAGGTCTGTCAGGGCCCCCGCCGCCTCTCCTGCCTCAGCCCCTGCCTCCTCTCGCCCCTCTCAGGCCGTCTCATAACCCTTGTTCTTGCCTCTTAGGCCTTCCCCCTGCTATGCAGAAAGTTATGTTCAAGGGACTTCTACCAGAGGAGAAAACGTTGCGGGAAATCAAAGTAACAAACGGAGCAAAAATAATGGTTGTCGGCTCTACTATCAACGATGTCTTAGCAGTAAATACGCCCAAAGAAGCTGCTCAACAGGAGGTCAAAGCTGAAGAAAATAAAAAGGAGCCGCTTTGCAGACAAAAGGTTATTGATGTCTCCGTAATCCGTGGTGTGGGGGAGCTGTCAGATTTACGTGGTTCTTTTGTAATACTCTGCAGTCACCTTTGGGTCCTGTGCTGCCTCAAGCAGGCTGGGGCTTCTCTTCTCACAACTAAGCAATAGATGAAGGGCTCCGTGCAGGGGACTTCTAGCAGCAGGAAAATAGCCCAGCAGAGGCTGAGGCTTTGCAAGACACCACTTGTGCTGGTGCCAGGCACAGCCTAGCATTTCAGACAAGAAATGGCAAATAATAGAAATATTTCATGGTTGTTAGCTCAGACACAGTCTAAATTAGTTACATCTAAAAACCTAACTAATTTTTGTTAGCATCAAAGAACTTGATCTCCCAAACCTGCCCTTTAAATGAACACCAAGAGAGCAGTTCTTTTAGCTGTCCCAGTGCTGAAGGGAACCTGGGTGTTGAATTCTCCTCCTGCATGTTGTGCTGCCTCTGAGTAGGAAGTGAAGTACAGTGCAGTGAGGCTTACTCTGCTGGCAGTGCTGCAGTCTTGTGGGGCTGATAAAGGATTTTCAGCTCAAGGTATTACCAGCCCCATACCTTCCTCAAAATAAATTTGATTTAAAAAAATTAAGTAGCGCATCATTGAACTGCAACCTTTATGAAACGTGCTTTTGTTTTTCTGTAATTTATCATAGTTCACGTTCACTGTAAGTTCCATCATTGCTTAAAGGTACTTGGCAACTTACAAGCTGTGAGCATGGTTTTCTTAGTTACTACTGCTCTAATCTGGTCTGGTTTGTTGCTGTGTTGCGGTATGTTGCACTGTCAAATGTGGAGGGTTTTCTGCCATTCACTGGATATAACACTTGACTGTTAAAACTGTCTTGCCAAATGCCAACTATGTGATTCAGCATGTACAATACTGAGGTGGGACTCGGGGTTCTTTAATTTTTTTATAGATACGTATTTATGTGTATGTATATTCTAGAAGGAATATCATCCTTTGCATTACACTGGGGTTCTAGTTATTTATATAATTTCTTTTGACTGTCATAAAAAGTCTCATTTAACTTTGAAAATTAACCATTTCCTGTGTGATAAATGACTGTGAATAGTCCTTAACTGTCTCTTAATGCTGTTGGGATATGGTCACAGGTGCAGCTGGAAGTAAATTGAAAAGCTCTGTTGCATTTGTGTAAATTCTAATTTCTGGTTTCATATTGTAGCAACACAGGAAAGTATTGGATAAAGGAAAACCTGATGATGTGATGCCTTCTGTTAAAGGTGTTCAGGTAAGTAAATAAGTGCTTGAGACATTGTCATAATCAGGAGAGAGAGGGATGTTTTTTGTGGTTTAAGACCTTTCTTTGCTGGTTCAATCGTTCCTTGCTGTCTTGGTAGAAAGATGGATCGTCTTTATGCTTTAAAAGTTAAGAGGATATGTTTTTTCCTCTTAAAGTCTTTGTCTGTGACTTACTGTGTTGTCTCTTTGTAGGAACGCCTGCCAACAGTGCCATTATCTGGCATGTACAACAAGTCAGGGGGGAAAGTAAGATTGACCTTTAAACTTGAGCAAGACCAACTATGGATTGGTACAAAAGGTGAGCAACTCCAAAACTCTGTGATGAATAAATGGTACTTGGGCTGTAAGTGAATTGTGTGACCTAGAAATAGCTTCTGGTGTGACTAAATTGTGTTTAGGGAATAGCATTGGCATTGTAATACTTCAAAACTAAATTTTGCTTCCTCTTCTCAAATGCTGTTTTCCCAGATCATTGAATATTACTTGATGTTTTACTTCTGTTCTTGAAAAACTCGAGTTCAGTTGTGCCAGTAGACTAGTGTTCCAATTTGCTATTCATAGCTCCAAATGTAAATTATAATGTTTGGCATTTCTAGCATATCTCAAAAGCATTTCATAAACATTGTTCTGGTGCCAGCCTCACGTAGAGGCTCAATGACTTGGCTGGGACTCGAAAGGGAATCTTAGAACTGGGATTAAAACCTAGAAGTGCTGGCATCTCTGTCATTATCTGTCCTTTCAACCAAAATTAGTTGGGTGTCTTGTTTCAGTGATGTACAACTGCAGAAACTATGGCATGTGTTGCTGTGCAGAGGAATCAGTTTACCGTCTTGAGTGGTGCCAGGAGGAGCTGAAAGTGCCGTGGTGATAACGTGCATTGCTGAGGACGTCTCAGATAACCTCCTGCCTCCAAAGGAAGCTCTGCTCCTTTAGTTTGACCAGGATGGGGCAATATTATAGTGACGAGCAAGAAGAATATCAGTGCTTGCTCACTGTCCCAGTAAAGTAACCTAATTGGATGGTAATATTAGCTTTGGATGGCACGTCCAGCTGCTACATTATTTCCAAAGTAAGCAGAAATCTCGGAAGTTTTTGACCTTTCCTTTGTAGGACTTGATTGTGAAGTTTTTTTCTGGCTTTAAAACCTCTGTTGGTACTAGTTGAGTGACTTTTTTTTTTTTTTCCTGTTCTCCTGGGTTATGTGTTGGAGTTCTTTTGCCTTTATAGGCTGGGCAGCCAGATCTCCTTGTTATTGATAATGTGTTCTAAATGCATGGTTAATATTTAGGCATTTAATCCTTTTTCTTCACCTTCTAGATGAGTTTCAAGTTTACTATTTCTGGAGTGTTCTAGATGAATGTTTCTTAAGCTGTGAAATTTGACTCTTCTTGTAGTCATCTGTCTTTCATGTAACCTGTTTCCCTACTTCCCCAAATTAGCAGCGGCTTGCTTCCTTTAGGGAATGGTTGTAATTGCTGACTGTTGTTGGGAAAACTCCCTCCTGCTCAGAGAGATTCATGGCAGATGCTGGTATGGAAGGGCTAGAATAAAACCAACTGGGTGCTAATGCAGTTTTTCACTTGCCAGTCCTGGAAAGCTGGAACTGATTCTTCCCCCACGCAGCTTTCCTGTGCTTCACAGATCACTTTGTGTGGTTTTGTAGTCTAAAGTTTGGTGTAGGCAGGTGTTTCACAGTTGCTCTGTGTCGTTTTCATAGAGGCATTGATAATATGGATTGGTATATTGGTGCAGTACTGTGAAGGGTAACTTTTTTTGCACTTATTTAGCATCCTGCGAAGTGAATGTTCTGAGTCTGACTGGGGTAGTTTGGTTTAGCTACTGCACTGAGGTAGAGCATTTTTGTCTTTACATCATTAAGTTCGTCTCCCTGTGTGCCTTTTTTAGGCAGGTGATTTTTTTCTGGATCACGCAAATTCCTTAGGTATATCTAAGGAATTAATAGTTCCGTTCCTTCTTTGCAGAGTGTTTATGGTTTTCTCTTTCTGTATTCGAGAAGATAATTTTAGGCTGTCACTGAAAGGAAGGATCTTGGAGTTAAGTCCTCAGAATGAGGACAGAACTGAGACAGAGTCTGCATGAACCATGTGCTTTGTCATTCTTGTTGGTTACCTCTGCCTGGCTGACATTACTCTGTCCTGTAATTGTAGTCATAATTTCTTTTTTGGTTTCTCTTTTTGTTTCTTTCCCTGTTTACTCATGAGTATTTCCTTCCCTGTGCTTTTATCGTATAATTCAGCCCTGCCTCAGGGTAAAACCAGGACGAGGCTTTGAAAGAGCTAATTAGACTATCTTCATTCAGCTTTCAGCCTTGTCCTTTCTGTTGAGCTTGGTATAATCCTTGGTAGCCAGTCCTGAGTATGCCTACACCTGGACCAGCTCTCACTGGTGAGTGATTCTGCTGGTCCAAGTGGAGTCCCTTATGGGGAGACATAAAATGCGACGAACTGTGTGGTGCAGTTTTGGATTCCTTTAAAGTATTAGTGTTCCAGCTGTGGGGTATGTGGTAATGTGGAAAACAGGCTTCTTAGCAGCAGGTATCCAAAGCTCACCCAAAGAGGAGATTGCTGACATGAAGAGCTTTTGGAAGTAATGGAGGTGGTATTTGAAATTAATATAAAATACTACTTCCTCATATATCAGAAATAATACTTTGATCAATTTTAATGTAGAGAGAACAGAAAAGTTACCCATGGGGTCCATTAAAAATGTGGTGAGTGAACCTATTGAAGGACATGAGGATTATCACATGATGGTAAGTAATGTCTCTACTTTAATAATATCAGTCTAATTGCTTTCTGCCAATACACAGAAGTAAGCTTTAAAACAGCGAGTTGGAGGCCAGTGGTAATGCCAGCCTCGTGAGTTGTGGAAGATGGGAATGTGGACATGGTCTGCTCTCACGGTGTAAATATTTTGAGTAGCATATTGAGTATCTGCTGTTAGGGAAATCTGGACTGGTTTCACACAAAAATTAGTGCTTAAGTAATACTTCATATTTTCTGCTGTCTTGTGACAGTGTTAAAACAGCACAAATATCCATGATATAGCTCACGATTTCTTAATGTTAGTGATATTTTCCTGTATCTAGTTTAATGTCTGGTTTCTGTTGTATTTATATAAACAAGAGTCCTTGTTGAAGGTTAAAACAAACAAAAAAATAGTGATTTGATACTGTAACTTTTTTTTTCATATGTGACTTTCTGAAAAAGTGGTATTGGGTCTAGAAAAGTAACACATTTAAGAAGGGAGCAGTGCTAATTCTACTGAATTTTTGGCTGTTTCTTTCAATTTTTTTTTGACTTTTTGCTTTCCGAAGTACAGTAGCTAAATTTAATGTTGAAGTAAGTTCCTTGTATAAGTTTCTTCCTTTCTTTAGAGGAAGAAAGGGGAGATTTTATACCTTACAGTTACTGTCTGCAGGAGGGCATTGATCTAGTCCTTGTCCAAATACTTGATTATTGATTCCCCCATGTAAGAAAGTGTCCCCTTCAGAATATGATGCAATAAACTCTTATCCTGCAACAGCAACAGAGGTTATTGGCATGCCATGGTGCTCCTCTCCTATTTATACTGACATAAGTTGAGAATAGGACGTTATGTCTAAATATAAAATTCCATGAAATTTTATGACTATGAAAACATAGTCATTGTCTTATTTAGTTCCTGTTTGGCTTCCCAGCTCTGTGAACATTGCTCATTTCTTTAGAGACTTTGAATTATGCTTCAGATTCTGTTTGCCAGAATAATTTCCTCGTGTTCTTGAAACTGACCAAGAGGTTTTGCTGCTGCTATGATATCTTGAAAGGAAAGAGCTTGTCAATTTATACTTTGCAGTTCTTGTCTCTCTGAGGAATGGTTATGTTTTGTTTTTTATTTTTATTTGCTTACCAAATATATGTAGTGTGCACCAAGGGTTTGAAGGAGGCAGTAGGTATAAGAGACTTGATTGATTTTTGTAGTGCATAAGCTGTATCTGTCCACTGGTGTAAGCTGTTCTGTTTCCCGTTTGTAAATGTTGTCATTTTTAACTTTGCAGGCATTTCAGCTGGGCCCAACAGAAGCATCTTACTACTGGGTCTATTGGGTACCAACTCAATATGTTGATGCAATCAAAGACACGGTGCTGGGAAAGTGGCAGTATTTTTGAAAGCACGCTCACCTCTGGCACAGGAAAATGACACAAAGCTAAGGACACTGCTGGGAGAGGCCTCCAACATCCCTGGATGTGATAGTCCTGGAACTTATTAATAAAATATGATAAACGAGGCATTGATGGAAGCCAGAGGTGATGTTCTTTCACCATTAGTTTACTTTTAACTTAAAAATTTCACCATCCCTTTTCTGCAGTCAGCTTCAACCATATTTAAAGCAAATACAATGGAAATCAATAAATCTGAATTCACGAAATATTGTGTGTAATACACTTAAATCTGCTGAGAGTTGATCTTCCAATTTAGTTTTAAAAAGAAAATATTACAATGTATTATTGAGGATTTTTTACATGGTTTGAACAAAAACGAATATTTTCATAATATTTCAGTTACAAGCGTTAGACTTAATTTAGTTACTTGGTTGTGACTGAGAATTTCAGAAACAGTTTTTTAAAAATAAACTTTAAACAGTATGCAAAATTGATGTTTAGTAAGCCATATTCTGCTGGCCCTTTTATTTCAGGTTTGAATCTTTGGTAGCAAAACTCTAATTTTGTTATTTTGTATTTTTTTTTTAAACCCAAAGATGCCCTGCTTTGTTTTGTGGGTTTTTTTTCTCTCCTTTTTTTTTTTCCCCAATACTAGAAGCTCTGGGTTGGTACTCTGTGTAGCATGTTTGGAGCAGACGAATACCACTGTGGATGTTCTGTAATCGCGATGACCCAGTGCTGCTTATTGTCCCCTTTTGTGCCACGTTTGCTACTCCCCTCCCACCTGCATACCTCTCTGCTCCTGCTCTGCCTCCTGCCCCGGGGGTGCTACATTTCTTGGAGCATTTTCTTCATCATGCATGTTGCAGCCCAGAATCGTTTTGCAGCTGCTGTGATGACACTTACCTCTTTGACTAAGAAAAGAAAACTGGGGTGTGCTGCATCATGCTGTCTGGTGTGAGCAGGGTGAAGCAGCGCCACAGATCTTGCAGAGGGTGAACCAAAGAGACCTTCCTGCCTTGGTAGGGGCTGGGGGGAGCAGGGAAGAGAGAAGCTCGGATGCAGCTTTGGATCCTAAATAACTGTAGTAGTCTTTTGTCACCTGGATTTGAAAATTTAGAGTTATCTTACTCGGTCAATCTTAAGCAAATTTAGGATATCTATCCAGCAACTGATCTTTTTAAATTTAAATCACCTTTCAGCATTTCTCTTGCTTGAGTTTGCAGGAAGTTCTTGCATCTCGTCCTGTCTGAAAATAATGCTCCTCGCCTTTGGTTTGTGACGTTCTGTGTGTCATCTCAGCAATCCACGTGCCATTTATCTCAGGTTTTCTGAATGGACCTCTCAGTCCTGAAACGGTGCACGCCCTTAACAGATTGTGTTGTGCAGTCAGACTGAATCAGTCTTGCCGGGTGTTAAACCCACGTCTAACAGATCGCTGTTCTTTTTTAAACACTGTAGGCTTGATACTGCTCAATGCAAGTAGCTCAACATTTGGGGAAACTCATGGAGAAAGAGCCTTGTAGGAATAGCTGATCTTAATGTATTCCATGTCCATTTTTCACTTTCCTTGAAACCAGCCCAGTTGAAACTCAGCAGGTGCAGATTCCCAAATGAGTATTTATTTTATTTTTATTTTATATTAGAGACTGGGAAAAGCGTTCACTTTATGGTATGTGTTAAGATTACGTATTTACCTGTAGACTCTTGATAGCAACATAAGCAGCTTTTGTTTTGTATTTTCAGTTAGAAAATTCATGCAGTATGAATTCTAAAGGTGTTTCATATCCTACCTATAATCTAGTGATGTGCTTGTTACCCTTGTAGCCTGAGATACTTCCTTCCTTTCTGTATACAAGCCACCAGCAGTCTGTCTCGACATAAATGCACTGGGAGAGCTCCCTGGAACAGCCCCTGCCGAGGCTCGGAGCTGGAGTTGGCGTGAGTTAATTAGAGATGTCATTGCGACCGAAACGCCGCTATCGCACTTCTTATTTTCTAGTTGCCAGTCCTGGCGTTGAGGCTTAAAAGTTAAAAAGTTCAGTACCTGGTGGACAGTGTACGCACTACAGTATAATGGAGATGGGTGACGTTAGCTTCTTCTGTCACTTGGGGTCACCTTTGCACTTGCTGTCTTCTCGGTTCTGCGATTATCAGCTCCCACTTGCTACTTGACTTGCTTGGACCTGTCTGTGCAGCCATTCACATTCCACTTTCCTTTCCTGTTCTCTCGTTTGCTTGCTCCTTGAAAGGACTTGTACCTTAGTTCCAGCTCCTCCCCAGAGTTCCTGCGGCTTCTGTGCTGGAGGCAGTGACCCGGGTGAGTAGCTCTGGTGCTGGGGGTGGGGGCAGGTCCCCCACCTACCGCTGCCCAGGCAAAGAGGGCACCTTGGGCAGGGAATCCAGGGCAGTATTGAACATTCCTCTCTGCTCCTTTCCCAACGCACCGTTACTCTGCATCCTGTGCCAGGTACAACAATCATCTCGGAACTGAATCTAAAAAAACATTGGTTACAAAGCAGTTTTAAGTACGGGGAATGAAATAGTATAAACTGAGAAAATGTGATCCTATTTAGGTGCTTCTTTTCAACTTGCGTTTGATTTGAAAAATGGAATTGTTTCACTTTTTTGTTCTATGTGCAAAGTTTGAATTAAAATACAGGAAAGTGATACTTACATAAAATGCTTTGATTGGTGTTTGTTGGCTTAATGTAGTAGATTTCTAGGGAGTTCTTTGAAGGGAATATTCCAATTGAACTCGACAATGCCACTTTTAAGATCCTTTCTCTTTCGGAATGATGTGGAGCTTTATTTTCTGGTATATACCATTTTTCCAAGGCAATTAATGGTCATTAACATCTAAGAAAACACTGTCTTTCTAGTTCGATAGTGTCACAGCCTGCCTAACTGGGGAGCTATTTGCTAGCCTCTCTCTTGACTTTGGATTTTACTCTCTGATATGTGATTGTCCCCAAGGCAGGTTCAGCATAACAAACGGTCCTCTGGAGGAATTCAGCAATCAGTCCTCAGTCAGACACAAGCGGTGTGAGTAAAGTAAATATAATCAGGATTTGTGAGTTGGCTGATAAAGATTGCTTTGGGACCCAACATGTCATCTTCCATAGGAAGTTGATGGTAACATCTGGTGATTCTTGCGCAAGAGTTATTTCGGTTCAATTGCAATTCAACGATCTCCTTTCAACAGAGATGGGTTCCCTACTGTAGATGTGTGTGATTCCCGGTGAACACTTTGGGGTATGAAGTTGTATTAAGTGCTTTGCTGGATTTCATAATCGGAGATTGCAGCATCCATAATGCAAACATGGGTTTCCACAGGACAAAGCTGGTATTTCCTGCACTGTTGGGGCAGCATCCCCTCCTCGCTGCCATCCTGCTGGGGGGGAGCCCCGCTGTGCTTCCAGCTCTCTGTACCCCATCTGCTGGCGTTGAGTCTCTCAGCTCAACTGTATGCCGTTCCTCTCCCTTCTCCATGCCCAACACTGTGGGTTTCTTCTTCTCTCCTTGTCCTGAGCCAAGTATTCCTTCCTTCTCTGTTTGTGCATCCCAAGCATAAACAGTTCCTGCATTAGTATTACATTAGGAATGCAAAAGTTTATCCCTAAACCTTGTCTGGGTTTGAGCAGAGACAGTGTCTTGCATGAAAATCTTGTATTACTCAGAAGTTTTTCAAATCAAGTTTAAGATAAAAGTAAATCATTAATTTCCTTAATGACACTGTTTGATGAGAAACTCGTAACTCAAATAAGGGTGTTACGATGATGAAAGAGGTAAAAGTGATCTGAATTTGAAAAACTAGATGAGAAACTGTTAACACGCAATACTTTATAACTGGTAACACACGCACACAACCTGCTAAATCTCGTACTTGATGCAGCTCGTGTCTGTTG
Organism: Tringa tobata; assembly: GCA_033628505.1. Taxonomy (NCBI): domain Eukaryota; kingdom Metazoa; phylum Chordata; class Aves; order Charadriiformes; family Scolopacidae; genus Tringa; species Tringa tobata. The sequence continues at coordinate 1,231 of JAHREE010122747.1, read as the reverse complement.
CTTCTTCATACTTTTAAGGGCCAAAGAGAAACAATTCCCTTGCAGTGACGCTGTCAAGGTGCCATAGTGTGGTGGTCTGTTCTGTGCTCTCCCCTTCCCCACCACAGTGTTCCCTTAAAACCAACCGCTGGCGATGCAGCCCTGCGGGCACGGGATGCTCCTGGCTCCAGCTGCTCCTGGCTCTGGCTGCTCCCTCTGCCAACTCAGTGGAGCAAGGTTTGTTTCCAAACTTCCTTCCTTCTGTTTACTTTTCTTTTTTCTTCCTCTGTAACTTGATTTTTTTTTTTAATATTTTTTTTTTTCCAATGGAGCTGTATTCATCTTAAGTTTTATATTCTAGCCTTTCACCACCTTGTTAGGATTAGATTGTTAGCATCTTGTTTTGTTGATTAATGTCCTTGTCACTCGGGGATGGGAGGAGGGGGACCAGGAGAGCTGTGGCAAGTCTTGTATGAAACGTACAGCCGTTTTACCTTCTAGCCAAGGATCTGCTTTCTGTGGCTCATGGAAGTTCACTATGTCTTATCCATATTCTAATGAATTCATTCTTTGGTTTTATATATTTAAAAAAACAAAAAAACTTAGATGTTTGTGTCCATTGCAGATTTATTTTAAATGGAATATGTAAGTACCATGTATTATGGTATTTTTAAATAATCTATTGCCTATTTCAGGGGAGGGGGAGATGACAAATATTTAGTCTTAGATTTGCACTGCTGGATTTTTTTAAGTGTAACCTTGACTGGTTATCCTATTGTTTTATTCTGTAAGATTAGTCTTATGAATTAAAATTTGATAATTAAATATTTCTGTGTTTGAGTGTCGCAACGTTCTGTACATACTGAGCTACTTCCTACCGCAGGAACAACTGTTAGCAAATGGTTTGTAGTCAGTTTCTTTGTAGAAAGCTGGAGGCAGGTGGAAAAACATAGGAACCCGTGCTTGTGGTCACATCTGATGCCATCAGTGCCTTCTCCCCGGGTAGGGGTTTGGCTGTCCTGCTGCCATGTACCACTTCATGCACGTGAGTTACGGGACAATTACCTATCTCTCTCTCCAAACCCAGGTTTAATCTTGTTTTGAACTGTAGATGGCCCTGTGCTGAGCATGCCCAGCTGTAAATTTGATGTGCAGAAAGCTTGTTGCGATGTCAGAAGTCCCACTTGTATGTAGCAGCCTACAAAAAACCTCAGGAGAGGTCTTAGAGCAGACTCTGCTTTTTAACGCTTAG
>JAHREE010122743.1:0-10127 GCA_033628505.1 Tringa tobata | reverse complement strand
AGCGCAGGGCTGTTCTCCCAGACCTGCTGAGACCCCCCTGCCATCCCACTGGTGTTTGCTGAGGTGGTAGGACCACACGAGGTTCTGCTCCGTAGGGATGCTCTGGGCTCCATCGAGCTGTCCCGTAAAGCTGGACGGGACCCTGCCTCGCTTTTACAGGAGCGGTGGCTCCTCAGGAGCCTGAGACCACTACGAGACCACCGAGGCGGGGCAGGAGGAAATGCTTGTCTGCCCTCAAGCCACATTTCGTGGTGGGAGCAGGAGCCTGGGGCTGTGAACGCCGGCAGCTCCCAGCCGCTGCTCCTCCCAAAGCAACCGGTCCCCAAGCGCCACTGCCCCTCATCCCTGGGGACTGATCTAGGGCAAGATGCACAGGCAGCCCCACAGCGGCCAACCCCCTGATGTGGGCTCTCTCACATCTCGTAACGCGGGTGAGCTCATACCGAGGCTGCCTGAGTGGATTCTCTGGTGCCTAATAACACGGCTGTGCTCCAGGTGCAGCCCTTCCTGGGAGGGCATCTCCCCACGTCACGACTGGAGGGGCAAGGGCACTAGTGAGTTGCCCCGTGCACATTACCCCCTGCCCTCAGCTGTTTACTCACAGCCTGTAGGTTTTGTCCCTAAATTTATCAGCAGTGAAACATTTCCATAAGCACCAGAGGCTCTCCTGCCTCAGAGCCTGGCAGAGCAGGGAGAGAGCAAGTGATTCTTCAGCAGCAGAGACCAAAGCTGTCTGGGACAGACACTGTCTCCCCTGGGCTACAGCCAGACACACAGAAACTCCTGGGAGAGGTGAGATCCCAGCTCATTCTTTTAATCCAGCTCATTTTTTGAACACTGCCCATTTTTCCTTTGAGGCACCAGCAGCAGACAGACTGGCAGCCACCTCGACCACCTCCGTTAAGGACTTGCAGACCAATGGCTACAGCACAAAACTCCCTTGGTTCAAAGGGACTCAGTCCTGGCTGTGATACATGGGAGGACCACAGGAACCTGGCACTCTGGAGACGTGAAGTTCCCATGGACTCCTCACTACCCCAGAGCACAGGAACATGTGGACACTTGCTCACCCAGTTACATAGTCCTGGGAATGGTTTGGTGTACCTGGCTGAGGAAGAAAGCAATAATGCCACCAGCCAGGAGTCTGAATCTGTTCCTCATCTCCTACAGTGTCACCGTTTTGCTCTCCTTAACTAGATACTTCAGTATCTGGGTGATGATGGATGGGTGGGGGGATGATGGATGGGAGCGTGCAGCTAGATGGACAGATCGATCCCCTCATTCCTGGCAGCTGCTCCCAATAACCTGGCTCAAGGCAGGGAGCAGCCGGGGGCTTTGCGAGGGCTGGGGTCCACAATAGAGGTCAGGATGGTGAGCTTGGGCTGCAGAGCCTGAGGACACATGGAGCCAAACCCCCACCAGGGCACGTAACCAGTAAGACAGGCTGGATTTATGGACTGGTAACATCAAGGCTTTCAGTGACTGATGGTCCTGCTGTGGAAGAGCTTCATGAACCATCACTGATAAGGAAAAGCAGGGGGGAGACCACAGCCATGGACACAGTAAGCACAGCAGCACAATTTGGGCTGTTTTCTGCTAAAACCCAGCCTAAGAAATCATCACCAAGTGGCAGTCGTGGAAACCCTGTCCTACACAACTGATGGGGACAGCGAGCACCGGGCACAGAAAATGAACCCACCAGCAGCCCAGCTCTCCTGCTACCATCTCCGTCCCGTCAACCAGCAACTGCAGCCCAAGAACCAGTCCACGACAAAGCCCAGCACTGCCGGTGCCCCAGCCGAGCCCAACATTATCCCACAGCACAGCTACACCCACAGCATCACACACACCAAATGGCACCTCTAAAAAACAGCCACGAGCAGGGCAAGTGCCAGACCCCCAACACCACAGCAGCCAGGAACAAGGCAATGATCCCACGGCTCCGGCAGGATCACCCGCTCAGCAGGGACCTGGGGAGCATGAATTCCTGCTAGCCGTGCCGGCAAAAAGCGAGCAGGGCTCTCACGTGATCTTCACGACCCTGGGAGGCGTGGGGAAAGCCCCCCCCAGAAGCCCATAGCCCCTGGGGGGCTGCTGCAGGACCACAATTTTCTCTTTCTTCCCCTTTTTGAATGCGGCAGAGGAAAAACCCGGGGCTGTTTGGAGCACACTAAGCGGTGGGGAGGCCAAGGGGGTTTCCTCCCACGGCATGTTCAGCCGACGGCCAGCGCGCCTGGGAACTCCCGCTGCTCTGTAAAAGCAGGGAGGACACTGGGAGCTTGTTTGCTGCTGGACTCACGCAGGGTGGGATGTTACGAGGTGACGGGAGCATTTCCCAGAGCCCCCTCACCCGCTGATTCAGCACATAGAATCATAGAATCATCTAGGTTGGAAAAGATCTTTGGGATCACCGAGTCCAACCATCTACTTTACTCTACAAAGTTCTTCCCTACACCATATCCCCCAACACCAAATCTAAATGACTCTTAAACTCATCCAAGGATGGTGACTCAACCACTTCCCTGGGCAGCCTATTCCAGTGTCCGACCGAACTTCTTCCTAATGTCCAGTCTAAACCTACTGTGTTGCAGCTTGAATCCATTCCCTCTTGTTCTATCGCTAATTACTTGTGAGAAGAGACCAGCACCAACCTCTCTACAATGTCCTTTCAAGTAGTTGTAGAGAGTGATGAGGTCACCCCTCAGTCTCCTCTTCCTCAAACTAAACAGTCCCAGGGACTGTGCAGATTAGCCACAGGCTGTCAGTGCCAAATTAACCCCCGGCTGTCATCAGCATTCACAGGGACACCAGGGGCACTCGGGTCTTCTCTGCTGCAGTTCAGGGTAGAGCGACCCGGTGGGAAATGGCCCTTAAGCCACGGTTGGTCTCTGTGGACAGTCATGGTGGGGGCACAAGCAGAGCTCTCCTCCCAGTGACAGCAGTTCACCCAGCTGGGACACACAGGGATGGCTGCAATAGGAAAAATGAAGGCGAAATAAAGTGGAGGGTGGAGGGAGAGAGTGGGGTGTGACGGCACCGAGATGTGGCTGCTTGCACCCTCCCTGCCCCTTGCCCACCTGGCTGCTCCGCAGGCCATGGGGATATCTGGGATGCTGATGCTGCATTTACTCCTGCCACTCGCTACGCTCATCTGCTCCACTCCTCGACACCACAACTCAAACTTTGCTAGCAGATAAAACAGATCTATTCTTAACCTGCAAGCAGAGGCAGGGCGGTCGCCCGGCTTAAGTCCACCGAGCTTGTTTCCATCAGCACTGAAGTCAAAACCACACAGAAAAAGCACAGCACGTAACCAAACGCCCCGAGAGCCGGGGCAGAGCCGCTGCCTGCCGACTGCAAGCCACCCATGAGGACAAGCCCACAGTGAGGACAAGCCCACAGTGAGGACACTCCAGCAGCTCTGCCCAAGCTGGCGGCTGCGGGTTCAGCACAAGGAATGGGTTCACCATGGGCTGCACAGGTCTATAGCACACACACACACAAAACAGATAATTAAAAAAAAACAAAAAACCACCATAAAAGAGCGATAGACTGGCCCAAGTCAGGGAAGGACCACACGTGCGTCACCCCATGCCAAGAGAGGATAAAGCTCCCATTTTCTCTGCAGCATCCGACTGGATCGCAGCCTCCCCCAGTCCCACATCTCAATGGTGAGAGCGGTGCCCGCTGCGAGGCTCCCTCCCCCCCAGCACAGCCCTAATTCATGCGGGTTTGTGCCTGACTGGCAGGCAGCGCCCAGCCCCGGATGGGACCTCCTGCCTGCCGTGGCACAGCCCTGCAGGTTTCCCATCCCAGTCGCAGGGACTGGTCCAGGAAAACCTCGGGATCAGAGGGGGCTGGTGCAGAGATGGGCACAGGGGGGGTGGGGACGCAGGATGGGGCATCGTTAATGCTGCTTTGTGCTCTGTTTTCCAGGGTGGGGGTAAATGAATGGAGCCCATCACAGAGCCCCACCGCCCCTGCGGGCACCGGACATCCCTCTGTCTGCTTTTGATTGAATCAGCCCCTCGGATGGATTGACGGACTGATGGACAGACAGCAAGGTGGCCCAGAAAGCAGCGGCTGGTTCCACTTCAGAGAGAAGTGACCACAGGGGTGGTCTGTCCTGGGATCTGGGGGTCGTGCTGCGCCCCGGCAAAGGATGCTGTGCCCGCTCCGAGCACTTCTCTCGGGGGTGTCTCTCCCTGCGTCCCCCCCCCAGAGTGGGTTTTCTGCCAACAGAGGGGAGGATGGGGGTCTCAGGGAGAGCGACACCGCACCAGGGTCCCACCAGAGCCCCCAGGTTAGTGCCAGGCGTGGGACACACACTGGTCCCCGCTGGGGACAGGACACAGCAGGCACAGGGATAACATCATGCTGAATCCCACCATGCCAGGGGGTACCTCCTGAGGATGTGGACACAAGCTGGCAGCCAGGATGAATTCTTCTTTAGGATGAAATTTAACATTGGGGGGAAAAAGATAGTTCTGAAAAGTCACCTTCTGGTAAATTTGATCTTTTTTCCTTGCACGGCAATAGCTTTAAAGTAAAAAGCACAAAAACAAAACAAAAAAAAACTTCTTTAGGCATTTCAGAATAGTTTTTCCTAGTTATTGTGAAAATTTAGATCAGAAAACGTGTTGGGTAAAATATTCAATTCCCCACAGCCTGGAGAGCCTCATCAAAAATCCATTTGAAGTATTACTCTCAAATCCCTCATGGCAATGGGATATTTTAAGGTCAGTTAAACTTATTATTCACTCAAGATTTTCTTTCAGGTCCCTGCATATTTCAAACAGATTTTCCCCCATCTCTAGCCCAACTGTGTTACAAAAAGCCCTTTCCCCTTTTTTTTTCTGAAAAGAAAAAAAAAAGTTGTCAAAAGAAAAGATACTAATCAGAAACAGCTTCTGAAGTCTTAAAACCCACTACAGTTTGTACTTGTTACCAAAAAAACATTGACGCTATCTCCAGATCCCTAAATCCCTTGACTTTTTAAAACGCTGAATGGAGCTGTGCTTGGAAAAGAAGAATTATCTCAAATTTGTTTTTCTTATTTGCAATTCGGTTTCCTTGAAGCTGGGTATATTCACAGATAGGTTTTTTTTCCTCTCCCTTCCATTGTGCAAGGAAAGAAAGCAACTTCTAAAAGTGCAACCTGCATTATTTTTGGATTAGTTACAGTTTCCAATGGAATATAACTGCAATTTCTGCTCTTACCGTCCCTTTTCCCTACAAGGACACTTTTTTTTTTTTAAATAAATAAAGATGACCCAAAGAATACAGTTTTTTAATTTCTTAAGTGTCTCCACCTTGGGGAGGAGCACAACAGCTCTTCCAGCAGCACACGAAAACCAAGAGGGGTCAGTTCCCAGTCAATGGTACCTGCACAGGCATCAGCAGGATCTGTCTCTGAAGAAACTACACAACAACCCCGAAAGCAATTTGTCTGGAGCAAAACAACAAATATTTTAGAGAAACTATAACAATATTTATTTTTACAACCACCTACAGAAAAACTTTGCAGTTGATTACATGGTTCTGAAGTAGCAAAAAGATCAGCCTTTCCCCTAACAAACTAATGTCTGTTTTCCGCTCAAAACCTCCCCAGTTTCAAAACATCAACACCGACCAAATCCAGAATTTCACTTGGAAGATCATCACTTTCTTTGTATGTAAAAAAAAAAAAAAAAAGCAAACTCTTGCTTTGAAGAAAATTAAACTTCTGACCACAAGAAACAAGAGCTTGAATTCCCCACTGACCTGCAAAGGGCTTGTATTTGTGTTTTTCCAAAAAGAGAAGTTTTTCTGGAGAGGAGATGAATCGCCAACACAAAAGCAGTTACTCTAGTTACCAGGGACCCTCAGAAAGGTGTGATTTGGGGTCCTTTGGAAAGCCAGCTGCACGCCTGCACGATCCCAGTCTCCCACATCTGGGAAGCTGGCTGCTGGTCACAGCAGAGCACAACTCCTCAACATGCAAACCTCTCCTCTCCTGGCCAGCAATATTGCATGGTCAGCATCTTCCATCTTATTTTGGCACTTTCAGGTCTTCTTGGAAACTTGGGAAGAAAATCAGTTGCTAACCTCACAAGAGGTTGAACGCCAGGATGGACCAGAGGGCTCAGGTTCCTGCCTGCTACAGCCTCCCCCTGTCCTTACACCACCACCCTGATCGTGCCCTGAGCCTGAAGCAACACCACCCCATCCACCTCCTAGCACCCCTGTAACAGAGATGAGATATTTGGCCATAGAGATGCAGTACAGGGAAGATCAGGACACCTGAAGGAAGCTTGGGCTAGGACGGTCCTCCCAGCTTCTCTGAGTCCTTCCCAGCTTCCAGGGAGGACAACGCAGCAGTGGGTAATCACCAGAAAACTATCGTGAGGACCCATTCGTAAGACCAGTTCAGGCATCTTTATCTTCATCCCCAAAGCCCTTCAAACACATCCTCCCTCCTCCCTTGCCCCACCGCCCAGAGCAGGGCGGCACCTTGTAGGGCCGGGTTTCCAAATTCTCTCCCAGGAAGGCTGACAGTGATCTTGCTGGCTTTTGGCAAAGATAATCCTGTTTTCAACCTGGCCCAGCCAGGTCAGCATGAACTAGACCGAGAGACCAGCCTCTGCCCCAAGTTCTGCTGGGCTCTTCAAATCCTATGACATACATGGGACTGGGACAGCCACAAAGGCACTTCCAAAGCCCCACCTCCCTGGGACAGAGAGGTCATCCTTCCAAATCATTGACTGCTTCCTGCAAGGTGCTCAACCCCAGATAATAATTTCACAAATACCAGAAGGTCACAAACAATATTAAGAGCTCTACCCAAAGCCAAGAGTAATGCAGCCAACACAGGAGGCAAACTGAGCAGAGAGGAAAAGATTGCAAGTGCCCATAATCTTGCTCCAGAGAGCAAAGAGTTTAGAAATTATTAAACAGTTCTTAGTGTTTCCAGCCATCTGGCCTGCATTTCTCCGTTTATTCAATCAGACATATGTTGCTTTTATCCCCGCCACTGCCAGCTCTCCCCTGTTCTCTGAAAACATGTGCATCCTCCACTCTCTGCTCATTTTCAGCTCAGCCCAAAGCAGAGGCTGTGAGCTCGGCACAGTGCAGATTTCCAACAAGTGAACATGCCCGTTGTAGCCACTTCCACCAACAGATTTCTCCCACTTGTACCTAAAAATCAGTGTTTGCCCAAAACAAGGCAGCTCTGGCAGACTGGGATGTAATTCCGAGTTGGGAACCCCACTGCTGCAAAGCAGCATCACTCCATTGAAGCCAACAGCATCCTATGATTCATGCCAGCCAGGGTCTGGAAGGAGAGATCTCCTCCAGCTATGCAGGTGTGGAGAACCAGCATCCACAAGTGTGTCTCTCTGGGGACATCACAGCACATGTATGCCAAAGCAAGGAGGTCAGATTCCACGCAGGCTCTGCTGTACACGAACACATGCAATGACACCTCCAGGCCACCCCTGTCAAGGTGTAGCACCACAAACCATCTTCTCTGATCAGCCCACTCTTTGCACCTTTTACTTCCAGCTGTGATTTCTTCCCTCTAACAAGCAGAACACCTGACCAGGGGGACCAGAAGCCAGAATTGCGGATAGAAAAGGAGAAAGAGGAATGCTGCACTGCTCCAGCAACCTAGGCACCCACCGCCCAAGCCAACAGCATCACCTTGCACCTCTATGGTCTTCAGAGGGCAAGAGAATAAGGAGATCCAGAACTCTGTCCAAGGACGGCCAATACTGTCACACCAGTGTTAGCCGTGGGAAGAGACCTACAAGCCATGGAGGCTGTTCCAGAGCTGCAATCATCACTAGCAAGAAGACAGAGCTGTTGCTTGGGATCAGGTTTAGCTTCCACCAAGCATGAAAACTCCAGCCCTGGCTCTTTTGCCACCTGGAGATGACTGCTTTCCCACAATGCGACTCTCATTCCCCACCAGCCCCCAGCAAAGCACATCTTCATCTTCACATCAGCTTTGGCTCCACGTTCATCTTCCATGAGGCTCCTCCAAAGACCATCCTTAAAGTGGGAACAGTCTCTTCGAGTCTGCAACAGGGCAAGGAGTGAATTATGTTTAATTACGTACTGTCCAGGGTCTTAAGTATCAGGCCAAGTGTTACCAGATGTGCAGGGATCTCTGTCAAAGTGATCCGCAGGCTTGAATGCCTCTTTGGATATTTAATATGTTGGTATCTGGGGTGTGAGGGTCAGAGCTGGGGTTTTCGATGCAAACGTTACAAATCTTTTTTACTCTTACCATCACCTTTTAATAACGCCATAAATCATCAGGCACTTCTCAGGTGACCACGAAATTGCCCATTTGTGCACCTGAGCAAGTTTATCTGGACTCTTACTCTTTGTTGCCAGCAAAGGAGACCTGCTGAGAGCAAACTTCAGGGTTTTGCGTGCCCCATCTCCCCTTCAACAAGTCATCTCTTGGCATATGTGCTTCAGATGCACTGTGGCAGCACAAGGAAAAGTAACTGATACAGGAAGATTAAAAAAAGGTTGGATCGGTCTGTTCCTAATGCGAGCCTTGCTGCTCACAGTCCTTTGATTGCAGCAGAAATAAAAGATGGAAATTCACTGGAGGCAAAGGAATTAATTAGAAGGAGAATAAAGGAGCATCAGTCTGTTGGAGTCCTGGCATCAATTCTGAGACTAGTTTTGAAGTGGCAACAGTTTTACTCGTTCTTTAAAGTTGTTCTTCTACGTCCTGCTCGGTGACTCGGGGAACCGACGTGCAGCGTGTGCAGTGTCTGACACTAATGGCCGACGAGGGACGAGGCAACCCAGATACCACAGGACCTACCTGCCCAGTGCCCTGATGTCCTTCCAACTTCTTCTGCTTCAAGGGTCTTCCTCCAGACCCTGGAGGAAAGGAGATTTCTGCAGAAATCAGGTCTCTTCAGGACCTCACGCTACCATCCTACACTGAACTGCTCCAAACTGCTTTCTTCTGACCCACCGAGATCTTCAAAGCATGGTGGAGCCACCATCCTTCACTGGGCTGCCAGCACTCATTTTGGGCTTGTAAACTTGTCTCTGGATGGTTTCATAACTCTTCAAGAAACAATTGCAAAGGTTTTGTTGCTGGTGAGAAGAATGCTAACCACCTTCAGCCAAACTACAGCTCAAATTGGGATTTTCTTCAAATACAGCTTTGCACATACAAATGGACCACGGTTCTCTATAGTTTGCTTCTGGTTCCTGAGCCCTCAGTTTTCCTGTCTTCAAGGCATACTTTCTTCAAGCAAGAGCTGGGACTCTCCCCACTCCATTGACTCCGGGAGCTACGGCTCCAAGAAAAACCCCACCAAACCTCTTGAGATTCATAACAAAATCAATAGAGTTCCCAGCCCTGCCCTCCACCTAGATTCTGCTTCAAAAATTTACGTTCAGCTGCCATGCAAAGAGCAGGGTCTGTCACTGGGAGCATCCCAGCTGAGCTCAGGAGGGTTTCACGGGCAGATTTCTTTCCAAAGGGCACTGGTTGCCCCTCCTCTTCATCCACAAACTTGGCTCCAGCTTCACCCAAAGAGAAGCATGGGGTTTGGGGACTGTTTTCTGGTCAGAGCTGGGCACAGCGCACGCGCACACAACCTATTGTGCAGTTCATCAGCCTATGAAGTCATGCAACCAGAAACCCACTAACAACAAGGTGTACATTAACACTTACAGGCAACTGGTTGGGCTGTGATGGAAACGCTGACATGAGGCTCCCACAGCTGGACACCGCTGGAGTTAGGTGGTCACCAAACCTTGGCAGGACCAGTATATAATTTAAGCCCAAATTTGCCTTTATTTTAAACCATGTTTGCCTAGAAAAAAAAACCACATTTAGAAGAGGTCTTTCACCATCAGAGTGATTAATGCTAAAAAGGAATCGCTCATTCAAGGTTCCTGTTCAGTAATTCAAGTTTTATGAACCTTTTACACAGCAAAGACCTTATTGTGACAGAGACCTAGGTCCCGTGAATACAGCAGGCCCTCACATGCTTCCCGATACACTTTGAAGCAGAGAAATATTAATTTTTAATATACATAACAAGATCAGAACACGGCTATCCCTTGTTATCTGCCTTGTAACAAGATCAGGATCAAACCAAGCACAC
>JAHREE010122736.1:0-11670 GCA_033628505.1 Tringa tobata | reverse complement strand
CCCAGCACTCCGAAATAAAACCCCAGCGTTTCCGACAATGTGAGGAAAGTGGTTCAAGACAGTGAGTGCTTGCAGGAACCTAACTGGGTGCAAAAGCTAGTGGAGAAGAGCTAAAATCTCTGCGAGGTGAGAATGAAGTCTTTGGATGTGCATAAACCACCTTGATTCGCAGTCCTAGAAGTCAAATACATGATTTTTCTTCACGATGGACTGTGAATGGTTTTGATAAGAAATTGATACAGACTTTGAGAGTTTTTTACTCTGAAATAAACCCAGGGTGAGTCAAAGTGCACCAGACCTTGTCGCTGTGCTGCAGTCGGAGGTGTGGGGAGCAAGGGGCAGTGCCGCGGTGGCCGGGAGCAGTCTCTGGGCATAATGGTTCTGCCTGGGAATAGCTCTGATCTGTATCTGGCAGTGGGGAGGTTAAATCCCGTCAGCCAGCTGCTGGCGATCTCCTGGCAAGGAAATGAGTTTTCCAAAGTTTTGCATAACGGGAGCGTTGAGCAAGCATGTTTTGAAGGTGGAGATGCAGAAAAGCTTTCCAGCTTTAGCATTTCTGCCCTTGCGAAGACAAAATGAATGCGGGGTGAAGCCTGGAATGTTGAACACCTTCATGGTGAGCTGAAACATTGGCATTTCGTTTGAAATCCAAATGTTTCTGCTCTTAATTCCAGTGATTGTGATGTTTATTGTACCAACATCTGGCTTTTGTCTGTGTGTCCACAGTACTGAAGTAAGTTTATCATTTGTTTTCACTGCTTAATGCTTTCAGTCTCCAACTGATAACTTCTTTTTCCTCATCCTTTTGGGGTCATTAGATATTGCCGGTTTGCTCTTTTTGCTGGACTTGTTATGTGCAGAGAAGCTTACATTTTACTATTTTTTTTTATCAGAGTACACAAATAATTGAACTATAATTATTACACATCAGCAGGTGACTGTCTTTAAATGCGCGGACCTACAAGAAGGTGGTTGGGTTGAACTAAAAGAATCCAGCAGGTAAAACACAGCACTGGCCAGGGCCTGGCTGCTTCTGGGGCACGGTTTCTCTTCCCTCTGCAAGCATATTTATCCTCCCTTCAAAGAGTATGGAATCCATCCACTGAAGAGGCTGTAGAGCTTTGTGGGCAGCCGCTCTCCCCCACCGGCTCCCAAGGGGGAGAATTCTTCCGTGGTTTCATCCATGGCTTTCCAGGCTGTCCCATCCGCGGTGGGGCTGGAGCCCAGGCCGTCTCCTTAGGCTTTGTTCCTCTCAATTAGTTTAGCACTTTGAGAGAGACCCTTCTTTCCAAGGAGTTTCTTACTTGACTGTCCGACATAAAAAAGGTAGTGGGATGTGCGGGGTGCGTGTCCCACGTCTGCCTCTGTGGCTGCCCCGTAGCCAGCCGGCACTTGTCCCAGCCACGGTAGCTCCTAATTCTTCTTGGTTTCTAATTACATGCGAACAAATTGAAAATTAACAGGAGTATATATTTGAAAAGTTTCGCTTGGAATTGTGTCATTTTGCACCAGATGTTTTACAAGGAATATGCAGAGGTACTAATGCCAGAACTCACTGAGAAATAGGAAAGCGTTAAATGAATATGGAAAACGTAAATGAGATAGGGCTACAAAGAAGACTAAGAAAAACACTATTATTGACCATATGATGGCTATAATATCAATAGAAAATGCATAATGGAAATAAATTGTTTTCAAAAGATAAAGATAAATGACAGAGTAAACAATATTAGTTTCTTCGGGGAAAAAAATACCAATCTGTCCCAGCAGATAAAGCCACCCTACGGGAAATAGTGATGGAAAGAAAAAGAGGGACGTGTGGTGGCATTTCAGAGTCCACTATCTAAAGGCTACAGCGTGACAGGGAGACCTGTCTGATGCCTACTGGGTTTACGCCACTGGAAAGGGTATTTTGTGTTTCAGACGTGCATGTCTGATAACCCAGCGACACAAAAACATAGCAATGCGTCGGTGTTTGACGCTGAGGAGGGCCCAGGCACCATTCCCTGGCGGGGGTGATGGAATGGGGCTCAGCGGAAATATTTAGTTTGTCTGTATTTCTTTCGCCGAGCTATGAAAGCTGTTTCTGTAGCTTTAGTTATCGATGTCACCTTCCACTGTTGGGATACGGTAATGGCTTTCGTGGGGGGAATAATCGTACAGAGCACCGCGCTGTTTGCATAAGTAGGTACACCGTGGAGGGAAATGTGGGGATAGAGGGGAGCAGGGAGCCGAGGGAAAGCTCTTATTGATTTCCTCTCACAAACTGCCGAACGCTGCCTGCAGGACTGAGCCCCTGAGGAAAACCTGTCCTGCTACGTACGTGTCACTGGCTGTGACATCCCAGTGAGGGGCAGACAAAATCGGGGAGCGCTCGGAAAGGGCAAAGTGTTTTCTCCTCCTCCCCTCCCACGCACGCGCTCCTGCTCCCCTCCCTCCTCTTAAATTGGGACAATGAAAAGGAAAATGTAGGAAAACACTTGCAAATGGGTTTGTGCTTTCAAGGTGATGGAGGCTGGGGGAGAAGAATGTGTTTAAATTCGATTGTTAGGTTTTAAAGTGAGGTTGGGGTGATGTGCTTGAGCAGCAGGGATGAAGCCTCCCGTCGGCACTGCCTTCTCCTCCTGCAGCAGCAGGGTCCATCCCCGCTCCTAGAGCTTCCTTCCATCACCTGGAAGGAGAAGCCTTTGGCTGGGTGGACATTCCCTTTGCAGAGTGTCTGGCCCCCCAGTTGGAGTATATTCGTACTGGCCAAAGGGTGAGAGAGGAAAAGCAAAATCTTCAGCTGAACTCCTTTGTAGGCTCCCCTTCCCAACACGGCTTTGGAGGGAAGGCTGCCTGATGGCTTTCTTCTGGTTTTACAGGTGGAGATCTCTGCTTGGGAGGTATCTAAAGCTCTCATTCCATTCCTCAGGCTTCCACGGGAGCAGCATTGTAATGGCTGGGGACTGGCTCAGCTTGACTCTGTTCTGCCCTTGTGTAGGGCAAAGCGCTTCCCTGCTGGAATGTCAAGCTGAATAAGATTAAAAAAAAAACCCGCATTGGGTTCTTTTTTTCTTTTTTTTTTTTTTTTTTGGCCAAATAAACATTTCTTAGGCTTTCTGTTTTCAACAGAAAATAAAGGGGTTTGTTGTTGCTTTTCCCAGCTGGCAGAAGGCTCTCTGACCAGCTGTACGCGTTACACTAGATCGAGTAACACCAGAGTCTTGCCGAATTGGACCGTAACGAAAGTGGCCGCTGCGAAGCACTGCTTGGTGTGACTTTGAAGCTCAAGGGTAAAAGTAAAGGTTTCTTCAGTGACACCTATACTCTGTTTAAAGAGTTTCCTGAGTAAGTTTCTGCTTTTAAAGGTGCTTCAAAACATGAGAGGCTACAATTTTAAATATTGGTACACTAGTCACATGTGCAGCTACATGGAAATTAATTTTTACTTTCAAATTTGATTGGAATTTGGATGGTGGAAGTAATCTTTGCATAATAAGCTTGTATTTTTGGAAATATGCTTTTTTGAACCAAGCTTTGTATGTATTTTGAAGTGGGGATGACTCGGGGGGAGGGGGAAAATAGGCCAGAAGACTCTGTGTGTACAACCTGTGTATGTGTACATACCCTGTATCTACAATGTCTGTAATGTGTACATACCCGGTATGTACAATCTGTGTAATGTGTACATACCCTGTAGGTACAACCTGTGGATAGGCCCTATCAGAAATCCTCAGCTTGTGAGTGTTTGCTTTGGCTGGGGAGAGTTGTCGGAGCATCTGGCTCTACACTCAGTTATCACTACCAGCTTTCAGCGAGGAACACGTGGTGCTTCTCCACACAATTAATGCATCTGTTCCATAAAACATGTTTTCTAGCCTTGAGGAAGGTGCTTTTTCTTGCTCTCAGACCTCATGAATGAGGGGCAGTCTTTTAATTAGCATACTCTTCTTTTTTTCTTTCAACCTAATGCCTTTAGTAATAGCATCTACTTTTTTATAGCTTAAGGACTGTGTTTACATGGGTTTTTTACTGTTGTGTAAAGCCCATCTCTTCTGTGAGGGAAAATAGTTGCCGTCCTCTGCCTGTGCTGTTGCTGAAAAGACAGGGCAAAAATGGGTGCAAGTTCTAGAATAGTATGGAGAAATGAGTCTGAAGAGTCACTTGTCATCTGTCTCCTTCCTAAGGGGACATTTCCTCTTAAAAAAAGTACTAAGAATGGTTTCTTTGTGTTTGAACTATATGACGGATAGGAGAAGACTTAGTAGTGTTACAGAGGTAACGAGGGAAAGGTCTGCTTTGACTTAGTGTTCCTCATAGCTGAAGTTCCTGTGGGATTGTTTGGAATTACATTTGAAGGGTACATTTCTAAACAGGCCAAAAAGGTTAAAAAATGTGGAAGACAGTGATGGAATAGGGGGCAGTGGAGTAAGTATTTTGTGGACTCTTGATACTTCAGGCATGGGGTACTGCACACGACTGCCTGTGTTGTTCTTTCAGCCCTGGCACACCTGTGTTTTTCCCTTTCTAATAAAATGGAAAACTTAATATAATAACTACATTGTAATTTCTTATAATGCATTTATTTTTAAATGGGCAGAAGATTTGGAGCACAAATCTCTTCATGGTTAGCGGGAGGAGAAACGTTAAATTTCAAAAGCTGTGCTCAGTAGCAGGAAGAATAAACTCAATATTCATGTTTCTGTAAATATAATTTTTAGTAATACACTTGCTTGCCATAGCTACAGACCTAGACGTAAATTGAGCAATGCTGTGCAACGCTCCATATAAATATAATAAACATACACACAAAAAAGTGGCCTGAAAAGAAGGGTAGAAATTTGAGAGAAGTGATATACATGCAAATACAACAGCATTGTCCTGCTGTAGTGAAGTATTGTCATATAGAGTGAAGAAATATATTGCTGCCACTTTCCGAAGAATCTTCTTTCTTAACCAGTCTAAAGACATATATGCAGCTGCCAACTTGATGAAATAAAGATTTGTGTTGCTTTTATACTGTTACTCTAAGGAAAAGCTATTTATTGCAGCGTGGGGAAGGGAGGGCAGTAAGTTCTCAGCCACCATTTTAATAATTTTATTTTTCAGCATAGAAAGCTATGGATAAATTTTACGGTGTTGCTACCTAACAGATGCAGACTTCTGCTTTTGAGTGTCACCAGTAAAGGAGTAGGGTGAAGGAAACAAGATCAAAGAAAAGTAAGAGAGTTTATTTCCAAGACATCCATAAAAATAGTGGGGTTTTAAAATTTTATCAACAATGACCTGAATTAAGCTTAACTAATTTGGGTCCCGATCTTGAAAGTAATTTCATGCATGCTTAACCTCTGTCGTGTTTGTTGTCAACTAATTACCTCTGTTTACAAACTATTAAACAAGTGGAGAATGTTTGCAAAATGAGCACAATAGAAAAATTGATAAAAACAATAGATATGCTAATGTGAAAAATCAGGCAGATACACATAGCATAAACGTTATTTCACCTTTTGGCACTTGGAAATTCAAGAGATGTTAATTCCACATCTTTTCAGCCACTGTTGAATTTGATGAAACCTCCTCTGCACCTAAAGGAATGAATTAAAAAATCCCAAACAACCAAACAACCCAATTGTAAGTTGAAGGAAGAATACTGAACTTAAATGAACACTGCAGTAAATTATGGAGACCAAGTAGATTTTTAGCTCAAGGCCAAAAGTTGTTTGGTTTGGCACGAGTCTTACAGGTGCTTGGCTTATCACTGGCTATTTGACTATAAATTACATTGAAGTCATTAAAATAGTTGAAGCACCACACACAGAGTAAATAGCAGCATGGCAATTAACTGTAATAAAGAATTCGTTGCAATGCCCAGTAAATAAATCAAAACACTGGGATGTAAAATCAAAAGCAGAAATCTTAAGCTGTGACTTGTAAAATAGTATTTAGTTCAATCAGGCTTACACAAATGAAGTTTTAAAATTGTGAAGTTGGGTAGCCCGGGTTGGAGACAGGACCAAAGACTGCGGTTCTCTTCCATGCATCTTCTTCTAGCTAATGGAGTATAGGTTCTTTTGGAGATGGTAGACTATTTGTAAATGCTATAAAGCAAAACAATAACTGAAGAACAGAGGCACTGTACATTTTGCCTTTGAATAATTGACCTCTGTGGAAGTCATGCATGTTAAACTGCAGATGCAAGTGTCTAATGGATGTCAAGGTCGCTGTTCGGTGGCTCTGCTGGCACCGCCACGCGACTTTGACAAATGCCCAGCTTTGCATTCTCTCTAAATTCATTTCCTGCAAGTTAATTTGTTTTCTGTTGGTTTGTTTGGTGGGCAAGAGCTGTGCTGAAAGGATCTTTCATCTGGAAGCGAGTTGGAGGTGCTGCTTTAGGGAGATGGTGACTGACGCAGGCTGTGTTGCGTTTTGGGACTTCTGTCCTGGTGGTTCCTGAGGACTTCTGAGCAGAGCCAGCTGGAGGGGTGAGCGGCCTTTACGGGGTGTCTGGAAATGAGTAATTTCCACTGCGTATATGCCCATCTACCCATCTTGCTCTGGAATTGAATGAACACAAATTTAAACTCTCCCAAATTTGCAGCTTTTGTATGATTTTGGTACAGAATCCGGATGTAGCACAGTTTGAATAAATCAGGTTCAGGCTTGCCAGATGTGGACTGCAAAACTTTGGTTAGCCTCTCCTCGATTTTGGATTCATCAGTATCAATCCAAATGATGTAAGAGAGGTTTGGATGTTGTTGATAAGGATTCCCACGTGTTTAGTTCTGCTGTACTAATGTCTGCTGTATGTGGGAGCTGAATTAGAGCAATTGGCTGGTGTTGCTGGGTTGCCCCTTCTTTGATGGACTTGCCCCTGAGCTTTCCCTGCCTCTGGTACCTGTCAAATGGGGAAAGCAAAGGCATCCCACTCAGAGAAATAAAAGCAAATATAAGATACGCAAATATAATTTATTTGGTATGCAAATGCCAGTCTTGGAGTGTTCTTGCTAGTGAAAGGCATGGGGAAAAGCCAAAGGGCAGAAAAGTTATTAGAGAAATTCTGTGATGATTCCCCAGTTCCTATGTCAACTCCTGGAGAAGGTGGGACTCTTCTAACACAACTGGGTATTGCTGAGCCTTGGGTTATTTGGTATAAGTGCCCACATAGTTCTCCATCATCTCATTTTCCATTGGACATTTCTGACAGTTTGGGATTTTTTACTGAGGAGGATTTTGGAGAGCAAGATGTTGAGGGTTCTTCCTATTCTTCTCCTCGCTTGGGCTATAAACAGTATCGCAGGAGCAGCTCCAGTCCTCATTTGATTCAGTAGGTGACTCCTCCATGCCTGTGTGTGCTTTTATTCCGTGGCTCAACTCCCCAGAGCTGCAGCCGGGGGGACCTGCACCAGCCGAACCCCCCGGTGCCATGGGGCGCTGGCAGTGGGGCTGGGAGCAGGTGTTTTCCCCGTGCCCTGGGCAAAGGCAGCCGACCCACAGACCCCACACCTTGGCTGGGCTTCTGCTTGGAAAAGGTCGTGCTAACAGCGGGCACGATGGGGCTCTGGCTGGTGTGACAGGGAGGGAGAAACCTGCGCTGGTCACAGGGAGCCGTCAGTTTTGGGGTGATGAAGGCAGCATTGTTCCCGAGCAGAAGCTGTTGTCTCTCCAGCCCGTGGCTCGAGGTTGCCCCTCGTGCGTGATGGAGGGAGCTTTGTGTTCCTGCCAGGGCTGTTTGCATCCCCCAGCCATTGTGCCCTCGGATAAATGTGGGCTCTGGAGAAAGGACCATCCTTCCTGGTTGCAGAAAGCTGCAAATTACACCTCGCCTTTGCTAAAGAGGTCCATTGTGTTCCGAGCTGGCAAATCACCCAGCTCAAATAAGCTTTAATTTCTCATAGGACCCTATTGTTACCCTGTGGTAAAAGCTACTGTGGGAAATTTCCATGATAGTGACTGTGAATTCGTACCCGCTCGTTTCTGGCGCTGCCTGCGTGGCAAACAACAGCGGGGCTGGCCATCTCCTGACCTGTGGTGCCCGGTGCTTGGGCTCCTTTGGTCCTCCCCGGCCCGATGGCAGGGTTATTTCTGTATGTCTCTGTGTTGCTGGTCCTCCTCCCCCAGTGCAAAGGGCAGGAACACGAGGGCGGCAATGAAGCTCCATAAAGAAGGATTTTTGGGTATGGTGTGGCACGAGGCAGGTGAGGGTGCCACGTCCCCAGTGCCTGGTGTAAGTGAGCCCTGGTGCCATCCCACCTGTCCCCAGTGTCGTACCAGAGCTGGCAGCAGGACAGCCCCATGCTGGAGCTCCTGCCCCATCCCTTGGGCTTCAGATGTTGTGGAAACACATGCACACCACACAAAGTTATTTTTCAGTATGAGTGTGTGCTAGTTGTGCTGCAAAATTCCTGGGCATCACTTTGACTCCACAGTCCTCTCCGGGTGCAGAAGGTGCTGGCAGGTGTGCAGTTCTCAACCCTGTAAAATTGCATTATGTGCTCCCGTTTTAACGTTTAATCTCAGTGAACCGCTTGTAAGAAGGGCTAGTGACTATCTGAAATACTTTTGCACCCTTTTTCAATACTAGGTAAGGCATTATTTTTATTGCATTTCAATGAAAAGGCAAAAACTGTGTAGGCAAGATAATCTTTCTGAGACAGCTCTGGAACCGTGAGCTATTTTATATTTTACTCTTGCAAAGAAACGGGGGAGGTCGAACAATTTCTGAAGTGTCACTTCACGTTTCTGAAACCATTGACTCAAAAAACTTTAATTAAAACATTTATTTTAATTGCTTAGTTATCTAAATGTCTTTCTATAATAACTCCCCATTCTTTTTGATTCAGAGAAGCAGAGAGAGAGGGTATCCCTTTGCATGGTTTCATTTTTGTTTCTTGGTAGATGTTAGTCGTGAGACATTTTAGAAATGCTTTACCATTTTATTTCTGAGGTGTAGGCTGGAAATCATGCTTCAGTGTCTGATAAATGCATGCTCTCCATTTTAAACCTTCTACACAAGTATTTTTGTAAATGCTTTACAGCTTTCTTTTGCCTGCTTAAAAACTTTAAAGTTTCTGACTGTAACCTTGTTATTGCTCTCTGGCATATTTTTGTTAATATTTTAAATCCAGTGCAGCCTGGAAAATCACTCACTTTCTTAACAAGAAAACCCAGGATTGGGCTTTTAGGTTTCTGTCTTTAGTTTTCAAAATCAAACTCTCTTGAACTTGGCAGTAGTTTTCATTCTACTTCAGTTGCCCGCACCTCTGTGGCTCGTATTTTATGTTTTCATGTAAAATGTAAAAGGGATTGGCAAAAAAGTATCAAACAAAACTATATATTCTAGAAATATTCCAACTCCCATGGATGTTAAGTTTGTGAGGTGTACTATTTTGAAGTTCTGTAGCACAGAAAATTTTCATCCTGATCCAGCACCATCTATCCTACATGGAGGAAGGGGATGTAATTTTTTTTAAAAGTCCTATAATCCCAGTGAAACCAGCTCCATTTCTGACTCCTTTCAGTTTTAATATTTCTAGTCTCTGATAACCCTAAGCGTACATCTGTGCTTTCTAAACATTCTCACTCTAAGCTATACAATGTAATGCTGTTGGGTTATATTCAATTATTTCCCTTATTTGAATAGCTGCCCTCAACAACTCACACAATATTAATGTGGGCACTGGCGGAGACAGCCAGACGCAGAGATACTTGAACTCATGCTTCATATGCAGGAATAGAGTATGTTCGTATGTGGCTCTGAAGGCTTGTGGATTTCCAGAAAATTAAAAGACCATGTCAGTGGATTGTATAAAGCAGCAAGGGAGGGATTTTTTTTTCCTTGTCAGAGCTTTATTCTAAACCGGTGGTACCCATGAAGCTCCTTGTGCACACATTGCAGGGCTCCATACGCCTGCTTAAGATAATTGTACCGTCCTCAACGTTGCCTCCTCAAAACCCAATATAAATTTTTCGGGTTTGCTAGATTTTTTTTGGTGTAAGTGGAAATTGTACAGCAGAAAAAAGGCTTTCCCAGCTCTCCCTTGTTTTTGGAAACAGCAGGGAGGTTTGCTTATGGGATGCTTTCATCAGACATGGGGCTACCCGTACCAGTGATCCTGTGTGTGAGCATTTCAGAGGTAGCGTGGGATTTATCCTGAGCCTTCTTGTAGCTCAGCAGGGAGGAAGAGGGGGACTTCCAGACTGGTTACCCGCTGTATTTAACTGCTTTTTGGTTTTTTCTTCTTCTTTGTCTTGCACCTTCTGACAAGTTCCTTGGTTGGTTTTTCCCCCGGCGTGGTCAGGCTCCCTGTCCCTCAGGCGTGCTTCCAGAGGCACTGCCAGGGAGGCTCCAGAGACTTCCTCTGCAAGGGCCTTTTAGAAGCCTGTTGAAATTCAACCACTTGGACCGTTTTCCAACAGCCTTGAAATCCTTTGTAATTGGCTGAGCTGAATATTTAATTATTTATTTATTTATTAGTGGGAGGGAAGAAGGGCATGGACAGAGTAAATATGTAGCGGTAATAAAATCTGCAGATGATCCAACTGTCATTATAGACCCATCAGTCTATTTGTGCACACAGCAGAGGTGGTGAAAGTGTTAAGGACACTCATTACATTGAAGACTTTTGAGTGTCCTCATAGCTTTGGTCATGCATGAAGAATGCAACAGCCTCCATTTCATACTGATGGAGTCTTCACATCAGCCTGTGGTTTATATATATGCAAATACCTACAACCAAGCCAATTACATAGGAGTTACACATTCAACATCCTTTGCGGGGTCACCTGTCACAGCCACCACACAGATATCAGCTGAAGCTGTCATGTGCTTTAGCAATTGATAGAGTCACATGGGAAATGTTGTTTTTTAATTGAAAACTCATTTCACAGAATTAGTACTGTAGTTCAAAAGATTTCTCATGATAACTGGTGCGTATGTCTCACCTTCACAGGTCTTTGTTTCATGGATTAAATCAACTTCCTTCTGTTGACAGTTGCGTAGGAAATATTTTTTTCCTGGAATACCTATTTTTAAATTGGAAACTCAAAATAAGTAGGTCATGCACAGCTTACTGTTTAGAATACTTATATATATATTTAAAAATACACTAAATTATTTACTTGTGAAGTAAGATGAAACAGAAGATGTCAGGGGAAAAAAAATCTCATTACCTGCAGTGTCAACCAAGGAAGCTTTGAATTGCTTGTCTTTTAAATTAGTATCCTGCAGGTTCAAGAATGTGTTCATATATGAAATGAACATACCTGCTAGTTTAGACTGCAGATATAATGTCTGATTAATATGTGCTTTAATTTATATTCTCCTTCATTTGCCAGAAATACCCATGCTAGTGCTTTACGTGCATAAACACAAATCATACTGATGTAGCAGAAATTCCTGTGCCTGATTCATCTGATTTGTCTTCTTGCTTAATGAAATGGTTGTGCCCAGAATGACCTGAATAGCCACATGTCCCTCCAACTCTCCACATCTTGGAACGTTCCATATGGAATTTAATGTTATGTAGAAGAGTGTTTCTTTGGTTTCTTTTAATTCTGCTGCTTGATGGTTTCCTTGGTACCCATTTCTCCTATTTTGCTAAGTGGTAAACTGCTATGTCACCATGTATCTGCTCTTCTTGATTATATAGAATATAGATATCTATATATTCTATATAGATCTATATATTC
>JAHREE010122728.1:0-10189 GCA_033628505.1 Tringa tobata | reverse complement strand
TCTTTAATTTTCTGGGATGAATCAGTCCCACTTTCATCCTTTGCTCACAGGCTGCACTTTCACACCATCTGACTCCTCCTGGTGCTCCCTCTGAGCTCTCTCCAACCAGCCCAAATCTCCCTGAACCGCTGCAGACAGAGCTAGGCCAGGTCCTTTGGCCGATATCATCCCAGACCCGCACACGATGGTTTCTGTATTATTAATTCTGTATTATTTCTCACACTGTGACATCCACCTGTTCCGCACAAGCACAACACTGTTGGCTCCGGTTCAGCTGAAGATTTGCAGCATCATCCAGGTCCTTTCCTGCAGAACGGTGACGGATCCAGCTGCTGCCCATCCCAAGCTCCTGCCGAACCTCCCTCAGCACCCATCCCATTTCAGTACGAACCTTTGAGGGCTCCTCTTCCTCTCTGCAGGACAGCTTGGAAGTGGGGCACAGGCAGGGACAGTTAAACAGATAAACCCTCCCACCGCACACATCCAAGCCACTCCTTTCCTGTGCCCTGGGCTATTTTATTTGCAATTGTGGGATTTGTTATCCTTGCCAATAGAGTCTAGCCCAGAGGCTGTGCCTTTGCATGACGCCCCAGCTGCAGCAGATGGCACCTATTTTGCTGCACCCTCACCACGACCAGGAGCTGCTGACAGCCCTGATGTGTGTGTAGACCGGTGTGAACCTCCTCGTGCTGCTGGAGCCCATTCTCATCACCAGCACAGACACGGGTATGGACTTCAGGCCAGAGAGAGGAGCGGAGGAAAGCCCTGCAATGCCCATGGTACCGCAAAGCCCAGCTCTCCTCTTTTCCTCACCTCCCTTTCAGCTTCTCCCTCCTTCTGTCCCAACCATCGCAAATAGTTTCCTTCTGCCCACCAAGTGTGAAAGGCTAAACTGTAGAATGGGTTAGGTCAGAAGGGACCTTAAAGACCATCTAGTCCAGCCCCCCTGCCCTGGGCAGGGACACCTCCCACCAGACCACGTTGCTCCAAGCCCCATCCAACCTGCCCTTGAACCCCTCCAGGGATGGGGCAGCCACATCTTCTCTGGGCAACCTGGGCCAGGCTCTCACCACCCTCAGAGTGAAAAATTTCTTTCTGACATCTCATCTAAATCTCCTCTCTTTCAGTTTAAAGCCATTACCCCTCATCCTATCACTACATGCCCTTGTAAAAATTTCCTCCCCATCTCTCCTGGAGCCCCTTTAGGGACTGGAAGGGGCTGTAAGGTCTCCCTGGAGCCTTCTTTTCTCCAGGCTGAACCCCCCCAACTCTCTCAGCCTGTCCTCACAGCAGAGGGCCTCCAGCCCTTGCAGCATCTCCGTGGCCTCCTCTGGCCCCGCTCCAACAAGGCATCCCTCTTCATGCTCCAGCTGAGCTTTCTGAGTCATCCTCCCCGTACCTTTCTACCCGCTTCTCTCCTTGCTCTTTGGCCTCTCCTCTCGCTTGCACAGCCTCGTGACGGGCAGAAGCCCCGTGTCGGAGGGAGCTGGCTGTGCCCTGGGCTGCGCAGAGCGTGGGTGCTGCATTTCCAGCTCTGCCTGAGCCCTTTTGCCAACAGTAACAGCAAATGTGCAAGAGAGCTAGAAGTTGTTTCATCTCTGTGCCCAGCACCTTCCAGGGTTCGACATGGTGCAGGGTAGGGTTGGAGCAAAGCTTCGGGAGGGAGAAGTTTCTAGGGTCACAGTCACACAAACTTTCCTTTAGTAGCAACATTTTTTTCTTCCATCTTCAATAAAACACAGCTGCTTCAAAGTTCAGCTCTTCTGCTGCGTGGTACCAATGTCAGGACAAAGTCAGACTGTTATTTTGCCAAACAATGAAATACTGAGGTGTGGATGGAGCAAAGACTGAGTAATCACTGAATCATTGAGCAATCAATTAGCATCAGGTCTGTTCCTGGAGCTGTTTCGGGAATCCCGACCTTGAGGAACCTCCATTGTAAGGGCCAAGTCCTGCATCTCCACAGCTGCTGAATGGTCCCTGCCAGTGCTGGGGACCTGGGAGTAAAACCTGTGTCTGGTAGATGCAAAATCACTGTCCCTTCACCAGGAGGGTGGGAACACATCACTCCGGGGAGGGGGCTCACCATCCAAGAAGAGCGTCACAGCTCAGCCAAGTTACTGTGGTGTAGGTGACAGTCCTACTCCAAGCAGGCAGCAAGACCTCCAGAGAACCTTCTCACCAGTGCTTCCACATTTCTGTGGAGAAGTTAAGGCGTCTTTTCCCTGTATGAAATATCCACGTTGTTGTTTCTTTTGTTACACCAATTGGTTTTATTTATTGGAGTTTCTTCTGAAGGACTGGCTTATGTCAATGTGATGCCATTAATTTAGCCAACAGGAGTGAACTGATGTTGCCATGCTGCTGAAATCCTGCCTCCTGCTCTAGCCAATGCTCGTTCCTTTTGTTCCTCTCCACCAGCTGCACCATTTTAAGAAAAAAAAGAGGTATATAATATTATGCTGCTTTTGAAATGCCCACTCTCCTTTCGGCTCTCCTGACTCAGGAACGTGGTGTCTCATCCAGAATCTTCCTCTCCTGGGCAGAGTGAGGTCCCTGGCAGGGATTTAGGAGCGAGCTTCTGAAATGATCCCCCGCAAGGGATGGATGCAGACCAGAGCAACCTCCCTCCCATGCTGCTGCTGCTGCTTCCTTTCTCGGGGCTCTTTGGCAGCTCCGCTTGCCTGTGGTGGTTTTGAACTTTATAGACTCTGTGCACAGTTGCCCAGTGTCGGTGCTCAGGAGCTCTCGGGCTCAGTAAATGGCCAGAAAACTATTTTGGCAGCAAGGAGCAAAGGCTTTCTGCTGGCACGAGGTGGAAACTGCATGGCTGGGGATGCAGGGAGTGGGAAGGAGCAATGGGAAACGCTCTGGTTGGGTTCAAGATGGAGTTTGGGAAAGGAGAGAGGGATTTGGGAAAGGATGGAAGGGTCTACATGGTTGGTGGGGTTGAACATGCTTCTGTCCTCCCTTAAGCGTCCAAAATGTATTATTGTCATTCTTATTATCATCATCATCATTAATCATTGGTGTTCATGCATATTAATGAGGGTATGCATGAGACTGGGTTTGCCTGGCTCCAATCTGCCCGGCGCACGGCATGGCTTGCATTTAGAAAATAATTTTAGCCTCCTGGGGCCACGTTTTAAGGCAAATTTGTTGAATGCTTCACGTTTCAAGCCCTCAGTCCTGACTGGGCTCCCCATTTGTTAATACGAAGCGGATAAAGAACAGGCATGGCTGAGTGGCGAGACATCTCTGTGGCTCCCATGTGAGTGTGTGTCACCTGGCTGTCGGAATGCCAGCGGGACCGGGAGGGAGCAGCCTTGTCGGGAAGGCAGCTCAAGATTTCAGCCAGCAGAGTAATAGCTAATTGAGTGTATTTCAATCATGAGATCCACAGAAGGAAAGCAAACTCCACAGAGTAGAAGGAAATTGCATCTTGGAGTAATCTGAATGTGGGTAGATAATTAGGCCTATATTTCATGGGAACATTTGCTGGGCAACATAATGAAAAGGCCAGCAACATAATTTTCTTTAAGTAGTGTGATGCCTCCCACACAGGGCCGTGCCAGTGCTGGTGCTGCAGTGCAGCGGGAGCAGGGGAAGGCATTGCCCGGCCAGAGGGGCTGCTGGATGGTGGTGCCAAGCTGAAGCCTATCCTCTCCATCTCTAATGTCTGCTCAGAGAACGCTGCTGAGGCTCCTGCACTGCTCTTGGCAAGAAGGTAGCAAAATAAATCATAGAATCATAGAATGTGTTGGGTTGGAAGGGATCTTTAAAGGTCATCTAGCTCCAGCCCTCTCAACACCCTTGTGGCCCTCCTTTGGAACCTGCTCCAACAGGTCCATGTCCTTTTCATGCTGAGGGCTCCAGGGCTGGACACAGTGCTCCAGGTGGGATCTCACCAGAGCAGAGTAGAGGGGGATCTAGTTGATCCCGCAGCCTCATCGCCTTCCCGTCTCTCCAAATAGCAGCCACGACAAAGTCTTTCAGGTTGTGCTTGCAGAGCCAGATGGACCCAGGACAACTCAGCTCTTCTATGGGAGTCTCCCAATGGGAAGCCAGGTTGCTGCCACTGGACCCAACCTGGAAGAGCTCCTGCTCTGAGTTGTTTTCTGCTCCAGCTCCTGGAAAGTTGGTGGGGGCTGAGGAAGTGGCTCTGTGGCTGTGGTTTGAGGGGAATGCACCCCGGTTCTCTTTGCCTGGGACCCTCCTCGTGCGAGAAGCCCAGCCCAGGAGCCCACACTGCACCCTCCTAGCCACGCTCAGCCTGGGCAATGCTGGGCCTTCACGCCCAAGAGAGTGCACCAGCCCTCAAATGCCCTCCAGACTGTAGCTATGTATGGGAAGTAAAGCTCCAAGGCCTTTTTGGAATGTTTTTTTCCAAGTTTGGGATAGAAAGACTCTGCTTTTCCACATCCTTCACCCCCACCTAAGCTCAGATGCTGCCTTCCAAATCTCCAGTTTGGCCAGGCTTGCCCCGCCAGGGACCCTGCTGCCTGTGCAGGAGCAGACAGGTAATATAAAATAGTATTTGACTTCTTCATAACGCTGGCAAAATTAGAAGATTTGGGAAAGTGCAGTGACTTAGAAGGGTGGAGGAGAGGGTTTAATCTGCACAGGTAACCTGGTGACCACGGTCTAAGGGGTCTGAATTCCTCTCGCCCTAACGCTGCTCTCATTAGCACATCGGGGCTGGGACATGTCACGTAACAGAAAGAAAGGCTGAGAGGCTGTATCCAGCCCTGGTAATTACTGATTAGGTCTTTTACTAAAAATAGCTGGGGGTGAGCTGGCCTAACGTTGGGTCTGAGTGCTCCGCATCCCGGCTGGTTCCTGTTCATCCAGTGATCAGGACTATCTTTGGGACTGCATTTAAACAAGCTCTTATTTTCTGATGTCAAATGCTTGGCCATTTAAGAACAGCTCTGTCCAAATGAATCTGCTCAAAGCAAAACCATTATTCTTGGCTAACTCCAACTTGTTAGCTATTGATATTGCTTCCCTGATGTATTGCCTAATTTTAATCATGCCAGTGGTGAGAAAGTTATTTTCTTACAGTGCCTCATTAGAGTGAAGTTTCTAATCGATGAATTCAACAGGAACATCCTGAAGTGACAAAACTGGCCAAGCGGGAAGGTGGTCAGATGATATTCCAGAGAGACCTGGGAGACCTTGAGCTGCCCAGTGCGGTTGGCCATAGCTGTTGTCCCCAAACTCTTTCCACGCAGTGCCACGCAGACAAACCCCAACAGCTCCCCCAGCTCTATCACCATCTCTCAGGGCTGTTGGAAGAGCAGAATTGGGACACTGTGTTTGTGGACACATCAGTTTGCCTTCTCTTTTCAGTCCAGTGCTTCGCCCCTCCGTTACCACCGCACTGGGGCTGGTTGTTTTGTCCAGAACCATGGGAGGAGCAGAAGGATGGGTGCTAAAAACATCCTGCTTGAGCCAGTCCTCTCCCTGCCACTTCTGGGGTCTCAGCACTGCACCTGGGAGGCACTTGCACCTCGATAATGTCCAGCCCTGCGAAATGTCCCTAGGGAAGGGGGTCCCATACCTCCCGTGGCACTGCTAACCCCATTATTCTGCCCTTCCCAGCAACTAAACAACTCACCATTTTTTCTGCAGGCACCACAAATGATCCCGGTCTCAATTTGGACCAAAGAAACTACAGTCATCCCACACGGCCCGTTAAACATCCTGCTTTGTGTTGGTTTTACACTGACCACACCGCTGGGTCCCTTCCCTTTACCTCCTGGGCTTCTCCCCCCTCCAAAGCCAGCGACCGGTGTGTGAGGCACAATACAGCTGGGGTGGGGACAATATTCACATGAACCTGGGAGAAAAAGAGGCCGTTTCAGAGGGTAAGGATCAGTACAGAGCCCAGTACTGTGCCACTGAAGCTGGGATTGGTTTTCTCCTGTGTGCCTATCTCTGTAATTATCTGCTCTGGATGTCCTGAGCCATTTTATTACCTAGTTATTTGCTATCATGAGGTCCTTGTATAATTCTTTGTAGCGCTTCATGTATTTATGACCCTGAATACCTTGGCATCATCAGCAAGCTTGATCAGCCCTTTCTTCAATTCCTTTTCTAGATTATTTCTGAATATGCTGAAGTGAGCAGACCCCAACAGAGGTCCCTGTGGGGCTCCATTCAAGCCCTCCCTTCTTACAGGGGCCTGCCTGTTGATAGCTACTCTTTGAGAGCCCTTTAACCAGTTACTTCTCTATTTCAAGCCTTTTCTGTTAATTCCATGGTAGCTGCGTTTCTGTAAGAAACTCCTGCGACAGACCTTTTGGGAATCCAGGCAGACCATACCACATGCTTATTGACAGAGGACTCAACGGATTTATGAAGCATTCCTTTAATCAAGGAAAAACACCTTTTTTTTTGTTCCTTCCTTCCCAGTATTTCAGATGTATCTAATTATGCACTAATCATATACTTTATTACCATTTCTATCAGCCTGCCCAGGAGGCACCTCAGACTTCATGGTCTGTAATAACCCCAAACCCTTCCCATTTGTCACCTTGAAGCTCTGGGATGCCGAGGCTGTGTTACACACAGTGATTACAGGCTACAATAAAGTAATTAAACTGCTTCATCTCTGAGTTCCTGAGCACTTAGCTGAACCATCTCCGTCTGGTGAATTTGCACTCTTTGGTTCGGCTATTTATTCCTCAACTTCTTCTGCTGACACTTGAATATGAGCCAAATCCAATGCCACATCCATATAAAGATGACTTTTGGCACAGGAACTTCTCTGAACTTTCCCTCACTGACTACAGATGCAAAATATTCATTGTTTTTCTGTTCTGACCTTATCTCCTACGAATGCTCCTCTTGCACTGTGGCCAATTCCTGACGTTCCAGACTCCAACAGGCTTCCTGTGCTTGATGCGTTTGAAGAAGTATTTATTATTATTCGCTTTTGCCTTTTGTGTGTTGTTCCTGTGACTGGTTTTAGCTTGCCTTATTTCTCTTTTGCATTTAAATTGTCAGGATACACATTCTTTTGCTTGTTTATACAAAAATGGCTTTTCTAAGCATAAAAAGGCTGTATCCTTAAAGTCTGAGAATCATCAGGCCATCTCATCCCAGCCTGATCTAAGACCTAGACCTAACCAGGTCTAAGGCTCCGGGTTTCCCACAGGATGGAGATGAGTGTTTGGTTTGAGAGGATGCTGAGATACCAGACTTTTCAAGTGTGGCACATTTATATGGACAAAAATCGTCACTGGCTTGGGCTTCAGGCTATTGCACCTTCACTGGTGGAAGGAGAGAAGGATTTCTCGGACCGGCTGTGATTATTTTGGAAGCTGTTTTGGGGTCTGCTCCCTGAGAATAATGTGAGCTCAGCAAAGAGAGCCCTACGAGTGGAGGTTTGGGGCTCGAGCGGAGGGACCGCGGTGCTCCCTGCCTCCTCGGCCTGCTTGCCTACGTGCGTGTGTCTGGAAGGCCTGTTGCCATGGAGAAGCGATGGAGAACAGTCTGCCTGGCTCGCCTGACGTTTTTTCCTAGCACGAAGCAAAGGCGTCTCTCCAGCTGCAATGAGCTGGAGGCCGACTGCCTCCTCTTCTGTGCCACACCGGGGTCACCCAGGCCCCCAGATACTTGGGAGAAACCCAAAGGTAGGGAGAAAACCTTAAATGAAGGTAGGGAAGGAGCAGAGAGCAAGAGGGGAAAGTGCAGGGAGATGGACCGGTGCCCGTGGAGTGCGATGGATTGATGGAGCCGGGCACTTCTCAAGAGCACGCAGACCAACAAGCTGTGGGCATTTGTTGCAACACAGGAAATTCCCATTAAATATATGGAAAAAATCTTTTTCTGTGAGAGCAGTGCAGCCCTGGGATGTGGACCTGAGTGGTGGTGGCATCTCCATTCTTGGAGGTCTTCAAAACCCATCTGGCAAAGCCCTGAGCAGCCTTTTGTAGTGCCTTTGTAGTGGTCTCTACAGTGGGCTTGTCCCTCCCCAGTCTCAAGGAGCGAGACCTTGCTGGGGAATGAACAAGGGAGACTTTGAGAGAGCACAAATGTGGCAGAGTGTGGTCTGAAAACAGGAGGAAGGTGGAGAGATCCCTGATTTTTAATTTTGGGAATTGACAGTGCTGGACACTGCTTTGCTGAGATTGTAACTGCCTCCAAGGCTCAAGTTCTCTACAGTTTTAAGGTGCTCCCTAAAAACAGATGGGTTTTCTCTCATTTTCTGTTGTAGAAATTCTTTGGTGACATAACTGTGCAACAAAAACAGGTGTGGGGAGAAGTTAGTTCATGGGAGAACTTCATGAGGAGAAGTTTAATAGGAGTCATCTTCTGTGGGAAGAAATCCAATGCACTGATGCTGGGTTTTGTTTTGTACCTGAAAAATGTCCCTGTGAGCAGCTTTGGGGGGTTTCCAGGTGATCTGGTGGGGATTATGTTGGGGATAGAGTAGACCTATCTGTTAGTTTGGGGGTTTTCTTGTTTGAATTTTTAAAGAATAGCATTTGCCACAACTAACAAAATATTTAAACATAGAAATAAAGAACATTTTCCCCCTCTTATTACACAGGAAAAAAAGGGGGGGAAAGCATAGTGAAAAGGCTTGGGCTGACTTTATTTCTCTTTTCTCCCTTCTTTTGTCTGTGAGTGCACCTTCAGGTCTCCGTGTCTCTGTGTTTCTATTGGTTTGAAGCAGGGCATCATCGCCTTAGATGAGCAGCATCAGCTCTACCACACTTGCCTCCAACAACACCCTAAAAATCTGTTCACCGCTCTTAGCACACGGGACTGAGACCGTAATGTTCAAAGAAGGCTCCGTTCAGCAGAGCTGTGTTTGTCCTACTTGGGTCACAAGTCTCCTCTTCCCAAGTGGGAAGAGGAGAGATGAGCAGGACACGGAGGCCAGCTCCCTCGGTGGCAGCGATGGAGCAGCCCATGTCACTTAGCGCCTCTCCTTCGGTCAGCTGGCCTAAGTGAAAAAGCAGGGTGACGTCTTTATGTCGCACGCATGGCACTTTTCCCACTCACAGTCTAAGTGAAGGTCCATTTCTGAAAGGTTGTTATTCACAGCGAATTCCCCAGGGCGTGATAAAATTCCAGCTGATGAGGTATTCACATCCCACTCTTTGTGTCCACACACGTCAGGGTAGTCAGGTACCTTATTCATCTTTTTTTCTCCTCTCTACATGAATTGCTCTATTTTTCAATTTGTAGATTAATAGACCAAACAGACAGACTTAATTTGTTCAAATCCTCATATTTTTTTTCTTGCAGATTTGACTTTGGAGTCTATGGAGACAGAGGACTGGAGCTTTTCCCAAACTTTGGGTCTCTTCCATGCAGAGTCTCTGGAGGACAGGGAAACGTGAGCTCGTGCTGCAGCCTTTCCCCAGGTGTAGACAAGACGAGGTGTGTCTGTTTGTCTGTCACTCCCTCCTTCGGCTGCCTCTTTTCACAAAGCTTGTAGGAAGCTTAATTATCTATAAAACTTCTACCCCTCTGTCAAATAGTGTTGAGTGAGTTGGCTCTGAATTCCTGGGATCCGTGCACTCATTTGCAGAGCCAAGGATCCACCCAAGTGCTTTTTCTGTATATATTGTGAGTAATATTTAAAATCTCGCTGCCCCCACTCACTCAGGTACTCACTCAAGCAGATTTATAAAATATTTCCTCAAGGAAAAGCGCTTTTCCAAACCCCCCTAGGGATCCAAACCCACATCCATGACACTGGTGTGAGGGCTGGGACCCCTCTGCTGTGAAGAAAGGCTGAAGGAGCTGGAATTGTTCAGATGGAGAAGAGACAGCTCCGGGGACACCTTCTTGCAGCCTTTCAATGTACAAAGGGGGACTATAAGAAAAATGGAGAAAGACTTTTTACCAGAGCCTGTAGTGACAGGACAATACTTTTAAACTGAAAAAGGGTAGATTTAGATTGCGTGTAAGGAAGAAATTTTTGGTGATGAGGGCAGTGAGACCTTGGAACAGGTTGCCCAGATAAGTTATAGATGTCCCATCACTGGAGGTGTTCAAGGTCAGGTTGGATGGTGCTTGAAGCAACCTTGGTCTAGTGGAAGATCTCCCTGCCCACAGCATAGGTGATCTTTGAAGGTCCCTTCCAACCCAAGGAGCTCTGTGATTCTATGAATTGAAAATCCCCTGAGTCTTGGCTGACCAAGAGGCCGATCATCTCCTTGCACTG
>JAHREE010122717.1:0-15001 GCA_033628505.1 Tringa tobata | reverse complement strand
ATAAATCAGCTTTCACCTGAAGAACAGGAACTTCTCCTCTCTGTTGTTGCAGGAGTGTGAGCCTTGAAGGACCTGCAAAGTGCATTACAGCACTCCCCAACGCTCCTCAGCTTCCCAGAAGGGTCATGGTGTTGATTGGAAACCTCTCCTTGTTCGGCTCCCAGGGTTCTCCAGGACTAAAGTCCTCCTGTTTGAATTGTCAAACAGATCCTTGTCACCGGACAGAGCTGGCAGGGGAAATAACGCCGTGGAAGAGTCAAGTGATACGGAATTTTTACGAAATGTTTTACAAATCTGTATTAAAACCAGCCTTTTACTTGTAATTAAATTAACATCATACCATGCTGAAACTTTTATGCGCTAGTTCAAGAGTTACGGCTAAACGACGTTATGAACTCATTATGTCAATACACTGCAGCGTTGACCCAGACTTGTCTCCCAGTCCTCCAAATCTTACCCGTTCCACACTTGGTTTACCACAAAAATGGCCCGGATTCCGATGAGCTTAAAACGAGAGGACACGCTTTAACATAGCTTCTGTGTTTCAAATGTGCAACGACGGCCTCGTTAACAAGAAGCAGACCCAGGCGTGCTGCAGCCACTCTGGCAATTAGGCATACGTTACTCCTCCGTTCTGCCAGAGCATGGAGCGAAAGGAGATACCCCTCCTCTGGAGGGTGGAGAGCACCAGCTATGGATCTGAGGACGAATCCAAATGGAAATAGGAGGTTTTGAGCAAATAGATGATAATAATGATATGAATTTCCATGCTTCCTAATGGGAAGCTGTAGAGAAGGTGGAGGCACCTTCTCAGGTGTGAACAGCAGAAGGACTACAGGCCACAGGCACGGGCTGGAACTTGATATAAGGAACCTTATATCCCAACTTCATATAAGGAAAAAAGTTTCTTCACTATGAGAGTCATCAGACCCTGGAGCAGACTGTCCAGCCAGGTTGTGCAATCCCCGTTTTTGGACATACGGAAAAAATGACCAGACAAGGCGTTGAGTGTCTGCTCTAACAACCGTCTTTGTGCAGATGACTTGGTCAGATGGGTGTTGGTTCCTGCACAAAACGGCTGTTTGGATGAGATTTAAAAAAAAAAAACATAACTGTTTTTATTAATGCACTTGTTCTTCATTCTTCTTCCCTTAGTGAAATCTAAACTGGAGGAAAATATGCATTTTTATGCATGTATTCACAAGGACAAACTGTGTCAAATATGGTTGGGATGAAGATCCAGCTGCAGCACGAGAGCAACTAACTCCATTGTGAAAAAGGTGCAGTGAATTGGAGCATGGTGAGAAGATGCACAAGAAGAGGGTAGTGATGCCTGTCGTCTCCTTGGTGTTTCTCCAGTGCTTGCTGTAGCAGAGGGCAAAAGCCAAGGGCCTACAGTCATTGAGCCACACCACAGTGCGGTCGTTGCTGTTGATGCCGACAAATTGGCAAGAAAATTGAGATAGTGGAACTACACAGTGTGGTCTTTTAGAGCAATAATCGGTATTTTAGTGACTGCTTTCAGAGGCAGCTGTGAGTGCCCGTATGGGCTGTACATCTCATCTGGCTCTTGGTGGAGTCACCCAGGGTTTGAGGCATTGGTGAGGGACTTCTGTGGTTTGGCTGATGACTGTCTTTCGTTTCTGCAGTAGATTGGGGTTAACATCACTGGCTGGCTTCAAGCAAGCCTCCTTATAACAATGCTTTTGATGACAACTGAAACACTTAACAAAAATGGGCATTTAAGAATTATTATAATCCTAATAATGTAAAGAGCGTTGCTTGGTGGTTTGGTTTTTTTTCAGATCCACAAGTGTATAGAGATGTCATTTATGTCCTAGACACATTAATTTCTGATTTTTTTTCCTTTAACTCTCTTAATTGGAAGAAAGTATGTTGCTGTTGATTTATGAACTCTTCAGAAGTGCCAGGGATCATTTTAAATGTACACAGCTGCTCTGCAGTAGTTTAACTTGGCAGATAGTATTAAACCATTGAATTGTGTCATTTATTTGTGTATGCACACAATAAGTTCCTTGTGCAGGTTCTTCAGAAATAGTCTCAACGTTGGTTCGGAAACGTGGCCTAAAAATAACCCAGCCCCATGATTTATTGTTTTGGTGCCTGTCTCCAAACAGTACATCTAGAATGAGGAATGGGATACCATGTATACCCCAGATAAGGCAACGGAATGGAAACCATCCGCAAGAGGAGCTGGAGGCCGAGGTCTAAAATGGAAAAGTTCCCAGGGAGGGAGGGAAGGAGGGAGGCGCGTGGTGGGAACCGACCTGCCTCGCTGGGGTTTGGGAAGGAGGTGACTTTCTCCAGGGCTGGGCCAGGGAGCCGCGCGGCGCCGGGCGCTGAGAAAGAGCAGCGGCCGCGGCAGCAGCATCGCCCCGCGGAGAGGGGTGTAAATCAGGGCAATTCCCTCTGTCGTGCCGTGCGGGGGCACCGTAAAAGTAACGCCTGTCGTCTGGAAAAAATCCCAGCTCGGAGAATAATATAATGCCTTTCGCATACGCCCCCGTCGAGCGCATGAAACCCGACAGCACCAGAAAATAAAACACTTAGAAAGCAAGTCTCTTTATACCGAGGGGTGACATCTGCAAATATAGTCTACAGTCAATACTATGTGACTTGATTTATGCCTTAAACAATTCCATGAGAGAGGGGAAAAAAAAAAAAAAAAAGAGCAGTATAGATTCTATTATAGCTCTAAAAAATAACTTTTTAGGCCATGATACTAATCCCTTTGATCCGCACCACTTAGTGCATTGGAAAGCAGGAGAACTTCCCTTATTTCTCCTCTGGCTGCAAAATGGAATAAAAGTAGCCTTCAGGGAATTGTAGATTCAGTTACATCCTCAACCAGAGAAGCTAACGGGCAGTGTTTAAAGACTGATTGATAGGCATCATCTCTTGATGATCATAGCAGAACTTCTCAGGCTGCTGATTGCAAGCACAGACGTGCTGGAAAGCAAAATTTATGCCTGTCAGGCTTTTCTGCCGTGCTTTGTCTCCTCTTTCCTTCCCTTCCCTTCCCCTCAAACCCGATTTCAGCAGTCTGACATGGAAATCAAGAACAACGGCCAAACAAACCTGAGCCAAGGACTAATATCAGACCCATAAATTTCAAATATTTTTCTTGGGTAAACAGTATAAAAGAGAGAAATTAAAATGAAATTGAGGGTAAATTGCCTTAATCTGAAGGAACTTTAGCACGTCAGAAGCTGTAGGAGCCATAAAGACTTTAGGAGGTAGGTGTAGCATCATTTATTCATGATGATTCAATTCTTCAATCCATCACTGTCACAAAATTTCCATGTGCTCTAGGCAGGCACAACATGGAGAATGCGTGGCTTTCAGGAGGTCATGAAACTTCTGTTACCTCGTTAGGAAAGGCTGTGAAGCACGGATTTACTTCTGATCTGGGATCAGCACGGGCAACAGCTGATGAAATTGAAATGTCAGTGGGATTTCCCTCTTTTTTCTCCTTGCCTTCTGAGGTGGCAGCGTGGTCCTACCTGTGAGGGGGTGGTGGAGCTCAGGCTGAGGTACAAAAACCAGAGCACCTTGAGTCTTCTGCTTTAAATTAACTGGGTTAGTGCTACCACTCAAAGAGCTAAAGCAGAAAGTGGTATCATCAGCGACTTGCGTGAAGAACCTGGTGGACTGTTGTTGCCTTCTTGCCTGACACAACCTCAGCCCTCAATGTGGAAAAATAAGAAGGCCCAGGTACTAAGGTGGGTACACGTGGCATGTACTGTGGGAACCAGGTCGGGTATTTATGAGGTGGTGAGCAGTATCCTGGAGAGATCACCTGGGACATCTAATTTAACCCTCATTTCTATATGGGTCTTCTTGGTCCCATTCATCACGCCCACTGCTGTGGTGCAAATCACCTGTCTGGTCTATATTGGCTTTCCAACTTCTACTTCTCCATTGCAGTAAGAGTTTGGGGGGGTTTTGAGGTACACATTATGCTTTGGAGAGCAGAAGAGGCTTTTGCTTAAGGGAGGGAAATAAAAATTGGTATAAATAACAGAAGATCCAACAATTGCCTTGGTAGAGATTGATCTTCTGTTGCTAAATCTTTAATACATTTTAGTTGGACAATCATAGCACAGGACCTTTTTTCCAACACTTATTTTATTTTTTAATTACTATGTTTTTATGTTGACATTGTCCTGATTTATTTCATTTTAAAGTCCAGAGGGAATTGATGGGAGCTTTCTCCATGCATCCCTTCACTGCTTCACAGGCCCAGCAGAACAATAATCGGTTTCCCGAGGCTGCAGCCATAGCCCCATATCTTCCATTAGCTGATTAAATCTTTATGACTGATACAGAACATGATATTTTTTAAGCAAACTTATTGTTAGGCCAACAGTGCAGATCCTCCGGGGATGACATCTTCATATTCAAAAGTCACGTGCCACAGGCTGAGGAACTGGTCAAGAAGCAAGTCCCAGAAGCCACCTTTGAGCCTGAACAGGATGAAGGTTTCTGTTTCTGGGATGGCAGATTTACAGCATCGGCACTACTGACACCCAGGTAACTTATTGACAGCCAAATAATGCCCTTATTTAGAGCTAAATGTTCTATATTCTAGGAAATAAAAAAAAACAAGTAGAGTGAATTTGATTTTGTTGTCTTTTAACTGCATTTTATAGTATCCGTGATAAAAAGAGGAGGAAGAAATAGAAGTGTTTTAGGTAGGTCCTGCAGAACCACAGGAGGTTTCCAAAGGGCACTATTGCAAGCTGTGGGTAATTGTATCCTGTAGACAGGAGTCAGCCACAGCGGGTTGGTGTCCAAACACAACACCACAATTAATAAGTGTTTGGGAGCCCCTTGGCCCCCGCCACAAGGAGAGGGATCAGTGTGAGGAGGGCAACTTAAAATAGGGAATTTGGTTTGAGGGTGGGACACTTGTCTGGGATGTTGAAGGGCTGTATCAGACACCCAAGCGTGGATGTGTGAGGGTCTGGTTGCACACCCAAGAGCATGGCTTAGGTGGACCTTCATGCTCGGAGTGAAATGTGGACAATTATCCACAGCTCCTCCACCCTTGTGTCCTGGTGTCTTTGTCTCCCCCTCCAAGCCAGAAGAGCAAGACAACTCAGCCTTGGGTAGCCGTTCTTAAGCAAAATTTTTTGGAGAAGAGCTAGTGATCTCTCTCCTTCAGTCTTCAGAAAGGCTGTCTTGCTGAAGAGCAAGACGCTTTTGACCATGATTCCAAAGCTCATCAAATACTTGGCTTTGATTTCAACACCTTTCACCAATATGGATGAATTGGATTAATTAAGGGGAACGTATGTCTTAACATCCTAAAATATTTTGAAAAATCTCCCTCTTTGGCCTTTCAAAGAAAAAAAAAAACTATTTAATGCAAACCAGCCCAACAAAAATGTTAATTCTTGTGCAGAAGTGAGAAAAATCCAATAGTCATGGCTCGGGAGGGTGTTAATGTTATAATTCGTGCCAGAGCAGATTTCTGGCAATTTTCATTAGGAGGAATCCGAGGGTGCCGGAGGCAAATAACAGTATCCTGACCTTGGGAGAATCTGGGAAATGCAGTTATTGCTGGAGAGACGCTGCCGTGGCCACCCAGAGACGTCAGACACGGCTCAGCGGGGGCAGGCACTCGAATCCTGCCTGGCAACGGGATGTGCCATCTAGAAAGTGATGGAGAAAACCTCTAGACCAGGTATCAGCTTAGAAAAGGCCACATCCTCAGATGTTAGGATTAGGAAAAAGCTGTATTTTTGACAATAAATATTAGGAGTCTAAACTTTTTTAAGATTGAATATTTTCAAGATGGGAAGAAAACAGTGTGGTTGTAGTCCCTGCTGGGCAGAATCTCACGTCCTCGACCAGGAGAAAAAGCGTCACCCTCTAACAGCTGGGTCACCAACTACTTCTGAGCAAAGGTGTGCAACTTTTTCATAACGAAACGTAAAACTGGGCAAAACCTCACCTGAGTTCAGCTTTTTTTTTTTTTTAATGAGCCTGAAATTCAGGTTGGGGTTTACTGAAGGTTGCCGATGACCGGAGAGATATTTGCGGTTTGGGTTTGAAACATAATTCTCTGCTTGCCAAAACTCTGTGGCGTGACAGATATAAACTGGGTGTCATAGGAAAACCCTGCCACTGCTATTCGGGCAGGAAACTTGAAATGCTGTGGGATTTATTTTTCTAGGACAAATGCCTCCATAACCTAATTCTTCA
Organism: Tringa tobata; assembly: GCA_033628505.1. Taxonomy (NCBI): domain Eukaryota; kingdom Metazoa; phylum Chordata; class Aves; order Charadriiformes; family Scolopacidae; genus Tringa; species Tringa tobata. Next base: position 8,770 of record JAHREE010122717.1, on the reverse strand, counting down.
TTTTCTGTACCACTGCATGCGAGAGGACTCAAAATTTCTATGGAATTACGGTAACTAGAAATAAACTAGATGATTTCCCTCTGAAAGTCCTCCCCCAGGTGTGTTCAAAAGGTCAGGTTAGAAGCTTCTCAGCTTTGCATGGTCCACATTAGTCCTGGAAAAGAACCCTACATTAATCAAAACAAATGAAGGTTTTCCTTTAGCTCAAGTGGTAAGAGGCCTGTGGTTTGGGAGCAGAAGGTTGTGATTACTGCTCCTCAGGCTGTACCCAGACCAGCTTCTGCTCTGTTACACTGGCTCAAATCAGCAATAATTCAGTGTGAGGTACTGGGATTTGCATCACAATGCACTGGAAGTCAGAAACTGATCCACCTCCAGAAATGCTCTCAGAAATGAACTTCCACTGATCATTTTACCATCAGTATTGCCATTGCAATTCTTCTGTTAACTCATTCAGACATCCATTTGGTAGCCACACTGGACAAATGTATGCTGGCCCATCCAGGGCACTCAAGTTTGGACCCTTCCATGTACTTCCCCAGCTCCAGAAGAACGACCTCTGAAAGTCCTGCTGTCCCTTCTCCCACTGCAGTCCTTCCCACCGTGCCTGTGAAACAACCTTTTGGGACCTGCTTCCCAGAACAGGGAGGTGACTCACCCAGTAAGGCTTCCACAGGACAATCTCCACTGACATCTGTGATACCAGGTGCCAGGCTCCAACACTGCGGCCCCAAAGCCGTAGGAATGTTGATGGATTGGAGCTTGGTCTCACAGCTGCCACCACACTGTCCTGAGACACGGGGATGAGTGATGACCTCCTGAGTTGGGTAGCAATGTTGCATTAACAGAATAATCTTGTTTATCAACACTGTGTTAAAGTTAATCAATGACTATCTTAAAAGTTGAAGCTCTTTTTAACACCTGATGCTCAGTGGGTTTAGATGTAGGTGCTGGATGGTTGTCAGGGCACGTGAAAATGGTCGTCTTGAACTACATTTTGGGAAAGAAAAAGCTTTGGAGAGCTGCTGGATTTGGCTCAGTAAGATGATGTGCCTGTACTGGAACATGCTTTGGTTCCCCAGAAGCACAGACCTTCATCCAGGGGGGAGTTTGTTACAGCTGGCCACAGCTTGAGACCTGTTATCACCAGAAAAGCTTGCACTTACTCATTTTGGTGTAAAGGTCAGCACTTACCACCCCTTCTCCAACCCTCCATTTGTTTTCTCCCAGGTTCTCCTTGCAGGAGAGAGCCATCTGCCACCTCTGTGGGGACTATCCACGTCCTTCCCCAGCAGGGACTGGTGAGAGAGGGGAGATGGAGCTGAGATGTGGGGAAGAACTTGTTTGGTGTGAGGGTGGTGAGAGCCTGGCCCAGGTTGCCCAGAGAAGCTGTGGCTGCCCCATCCCTGGAGGGGTTCAAGGCCAGGTTGGAGGGGGCTTGGAGCAACCTGGTGTGGTGGGAGGTGTCCCTGCCCAGGGCAGGGGGTAGGATGTGTTTGTCTTTAAGGTCCCTTCCAACCCAAATCATTCTATGATTCTATGATGTCCTTCCTTCCTTCCCCAGCCCAGCCCTGCAGCACGTCCTCGCCTACAGACCTCCAGCTGGAACGTCTTTCTGCTGGAGAGCAGTGTTATCCAAAACGGGGACAGCAAAAGAGAATTTGGATAAATTCTGTTAGCTCATTTGTTAGTTTATTGTGTCCTGAGTAGTGTCCGTGTGAGCCAGAAAAGCAGAGTGTGTTTTGAAGGGAGGCGTTCGTGCAGGACTGACATAATTACTGACCGTGGCCTCTAATAACAATCAACAAATTGTGTATGAGAAAAATGTATGATGAATATAACATAACTCCTTTCTGAAATACTGCTATAAAATATGTTGATTTAGCTATATACAAATCATACAAATATGTAATTTATTAAATTTATACATATATAAAAAATTAAGACAAACAAAATATGGTCATTCCACAAAACTTGAACTTTCCCTTTTCTGTGTTTTTGCCCTCATTAGGCTCCAAGAACCCAGACATTCCTTTCCCTTTATTTCTGTGAAAGCTTATAAAAATGGAGGTCAGTAATCCAGCAATCCTGGATTTAAATTCCCGTTTAAGCAGATTAATTCTTTATTCTTAAAATAAATAAATAATAGCTGAGATGTAAGAATTGCAAATAGTGGCAGTATTATTCGAGTATTGGCAGTTGCTCTTTTCCCAAGAGCCTTGTGATACTGGACGCTTCTCAATAGGACTCCTGTAACCTGCTCATGGGCTTGGCTCTTTGCAGCTCTTTTTTTTTTGCTCTGGAGTTGGGCTGTCAGGGATCGTCGATGTTAGTGCGAGCTGTGGGTCCCTTCCTGGGCTGCTCTGGGAGTTGTATGTGATGGTAACCCGCTGGTGAATGGAATAAAAAAAATATGAAGAATATTCTTTTCCTGTAGTATCTTACTGTTGGAGGTGTTGAGTTTTCACGGTGGGTGTTACGGAGGAGAAAGAAAGAGTTTTGCAGGTGTGAGGAGGAAATATCTTGTGCCTCCTGCCCAAGGGCATGGTCACACACTGGTTAACCAGGACAGGCTAACCCAGGTCAATGCTGGGACTGTGGGGCTTCCTCTGTCCTCTGGGTAGCTGGTTTCCTTCTCCCACAACCCAGCAATCTTTTCCCTTTTTTTTTGTTTCTTTTTTTTTACAGATAGTGCTAAACTTTGCGCTACATTCCACGAAATAATCTTCATCTTCCGGACACGTCAACAACTTTCCATTCTCCGTCCCTCTTACTTCATCGTGGCCAAATGCCTTGCAAGAGATGAATAATGGGTTTATTCTTCCTTCGAGTATGTACCTTTATGTTATCTCTTGGAATATTTTTGCTTCACAGGCTGGCACCAAAACAAAATGAAAAACATTAATGGAACTTCAAAACAAGCCACCTACTCTTGGAAACCGCGTTAGTAACTTTGTCTGCTTTATTTTGATCATAATGTATTTTAAGATGTTTGTCTTGGAAATGCAAAGGGTGGCCCATTCCAGCTTTCGTGCCTCTCGTTAGTTCATTGCACCTAAAAATGGCTGCGGAAACTCAAATCTGTCTCTAAGTACAATGTTATGGTTCTACATATCTGCTTGGAAGGAGGTGGGGGGCGTGGATTTCTGAGTGAGCTGGCTCTTTGGTTTGGTCCTTGCATTGCCATTTACAGGGGTGGAAATGTGACGTGGACTTGGACTTTCTCAGGTCAGCGTTGGCTTTGGAGCAGGCGTTGGCCCAACTTACCTCAGGAATATGAATACTAGGAGCACAAGTCTGAGCACAGACTTTCTCCCAGCAGCAAATCCTTCCATTAAACCAGGATTTGAGGGAGCCAGCACAAGTTATTTGTGCCCTTCCAGAAAGGGAGAACAACTTGGATGTGGGGACAGGGCTGGGCACCCACCACCACGTGTGGTCCATGTGCCACCATCCCTTAGCCAGGAAAAGGTGCCTCTGCATCCTCATGGGCATTCATGTGCCGAGAGGCAAGGAAAAGGAAGCTGGATCCCCTCCCCAAGGTTTTGTGTTGTTCCCGCTGTTACTATGATAATTTTCATATTTTGAACAAATTCCAAGAACATTTTGCATCTTCCTTTTCGCTGCAGATACGAACAGCTGTTTTAATAGAAACTGATAAATAGATGAAATCTTGTGTGTCTTCCAAGTATTCGCTTAACTACAATGACTGCATTGGGAAAAAGCAGTTTCTGGGCTGAGGCTTGATTTGTAAATAGCCAAATTATGCAAACACTTGATTTATGATCCAGTGGGTAGTAATTTATTCAGTATCATGGGACCAGGCTGCTAGTCTCGTATTCATTATTGATATACATAGTTAAATGAAAATTAAGAGAATTCTCTTCAGGAAATTCTCTGTTCAAAGAGAAATCTCAGACTTGCTTTCCACCACCGATAGTTTAGAATTCCCCCTGGAAAGCATAATCTTCACTTTGGATTAATTCTCAGCCCCTTGATGTTGGCAACTGGAATTCCCACTGATGTCTCTCGAGACAGAATTTCATTTGTGTATATAACTGGATTTGAGACCACAGGTATAGATGAAATCTATTTCGTTCCTTAATGAGAACTAAGAGCTCCTTTGCTCTTTGTTGCCAAAGACGTTGTTTCTCCTTTGCTTTGCACAACAACTAGTCCAAAATGATGTAGTCTTTAAATAAAGATTCCAGCAGGGGTACTTTAGTCCGGAGTTATTTGTCAAATTAGTCATGATACTTATTTGTAAGTAATAACAACTGGAAAACTTCACTTTACATGCTAAGAGGAAAATTAGGCTAAATAACTCTCTGAGCAACGTTCAGATGTCAGGCAGGAACTCCTGCTCACATGGGACAATATCACGTTGCACATCTTTCTGGGGGTCTCTATTGAGGAAGGATTTCTCTTTCCTTTTAAAGCAGTGGAAGGGTGGTAGCAGAGAGGTGAGGAGATGCCTTCACCAGCTGTGGAAGATCTGGTGTCTGCTGAGGGCCAACTCAGGCAAGACTTATGTTCCTGAGCATGGCCCAACCTGGGATGGACTGATCGGAGCCAATTTGGGAGGTACCAACACTGCAAGTAAACCACCCAAGCCTGGTGGACCCCAGGGGAGCTCTGGCCTGCCCTGCAGCGACACAGTTAGTGAAACTACTGTAGAATAATAATTTATTAGGCAGAAGAGCAGGTGAATATTCTCACTTCTAAACGTCGGTACCACAAATGGAAAAAAGAGAAAGTACATCCCTATTCCTCAGGAGGATATTTAGATGATCAGTGTACTACTAGGTATGCAAACAGAAATAATGTGCAGAAAGGAATGGAGATAAATAATTTTTTAAAAAAGTGAATCATTTGTTTGAATCGCATACAGTACTACTGTAGTGCTATTTTTCTTGTTTGAAGAAATCCACATTGAGCTGGCATTTCTTCCACATTTTGTAGGACATGGGGGCTAAAGAAATGACTTTATGAGGGATCTCAGCACCTTTCACGTTGTCATCAAGCCTGTGAAAATGTGGGGTGTAACAGCTTTGCTGGGTTTGTGTCGAAGCTCTGTACTGAGCCCCTGGAGCTGTAGGTGCCCTCCCTGTCCCTCCACCAGCCCAGTGCCTGACCATGTCACCCTCACTGGGCTGCATTTTCCCCTTCTGTAGAATGGGTATAACAAAATCGCCCGCTTCCTATAAAAATAATAAGAATAAAAATAAAATTAAATAAATTTGGCAAAAACCCGCTATGTTTTATCTTTTGGTGCTTACAAAAAAAACCAAAAAACAAAGCCAAACAACAACCTTTCAGATGGCAGCAACTAACAGAAACAAATTATTCCTAGGACCAGAATGCATCTTGGTGAGACTGAAGAGTCAACATTTATAGCTGTTTTTGAATGCCACAAGTTTGCACGCGGATGGTGCTTGAACTTTGCCTTTTCACTTACAGAACACTTCAGCGTCATTCAGTAACTCAGGAAGTGAATCGAGTACAAAAGTGTCAGAGCACAAATTTCACAGAGGAAGTGACACTAAGGTCATTAGCTGCTCTAAAAATAATCCAGCCAAAATTCTTCAAACGAAGTTTTTTTTCCCTACGGAGAAGATAATGTATGAGGACTGATTTCTTAGTTATAGGGGCTTTTGGGGGGTACTTTTTGTTTTAATTTCCTCCCCCCAAATTTGCACAAACTTGGTGAAAATTAAACTTGAGCCTTAATTTCCAGATGTGAATTTCCAGCTACTGCAAAGATATTTTTGCAGCCTGATCTGGACCCCTACCCACAGCCCCAAAAGAGAGGTATCACCCTTTCTGAAAGTATGCCTGACATACTTTGCCCGATTAACATGACAACAGTCAGTAATAACTTCACTCTTCATCTTCAAAGTGCTTATCCAGTCTCCACTGCTGGTCCACTTAGATTTGTGACGTCTTTTTCTGCAGGCAAAATTGTTCCTCTTGGTTTATTTGTGTCACAAACTGGCTGGGGTTGAGCTGTTAGAGAATACAAAGCATCCAGAGTGCATCAGCAAATCTGGACCTTGCTCAGTACCTTTGGATGCTTTTATTTATTCATAATTAAATGTACAAGGCTCACCTGAATGTAAATGTCTGGGTAAAGGCAGGGAGTTAAAGTGTTGCTTTGTGAATGGCCGCAAATGACTTATTCAGTGAGGTGCAGAGATTTCTACCCTCTGCTGGCTGGAGTCTATGGTCAGAGCCGACAGCACTGGAGCAATCACGGTCTTGGCTAATGGTCATACTGGTGGCATCTGCCCCAGTGCTGAGGACCTGGCCGGCGCTCTGGCCACCCGACCTGGCCCAGCAAAGGGAACTGGATCCAACTGGAAGTTGGTGGGGTGGAGCACCTTGGAAACCGCTTAAAGAGAAAATGATTCTTTAATGGGAAAAGTGTGATTTTTCCAAGTAATTTGACCCGAGTGGAAACAAAGCTTGTCAGAGACTGTGTTACGTGAAAATGTTTGCAGAATGATGTCAGTGTGTTAGCGCTGTTAGCAGACAGTTGGGGCTTTATTCACAAAAAAAAGGGCACTTTTTCACTGCCTGCAGCAGATGCATAAATGAGACTTTCTGTGTGCAAGCCTTTCCGTTTGGAGGAAAAACACATTTTTTTTGCGTAGATGGGCCCAACCTGGTTTGTGAGTCTCTGAACGTGGATTATCAAAGGGCTTCAAAGGTCTGTAGGTGGTCACGAGCCCCCCTAAGCAAAGGGGAGGAGACAGGGACACAGGCTCAGAAGGGTTTCCCGAGCATCCCATCCACCTACCTCTGCCTCCTCCCTCCCTGGCTCTTGTTAGGGGAATATGTAAGAAGCAAGGAATGTACAAAGTGACCCACACTCAGATATACTGCCCCGGCCCCAGCAGTCTCCACAGCAACCGCATCGTGTGGTCTGCTCCACGGGACAATTGGGGAAAAATACGGTTTGTTTGGGTGTGAACAGCCCCTTCCAGCTGGGTGACTCTTTCTGCCCGAGATGATAAACCCGAAGACGGGTGTGGGACAAGCAGCAAAGGCAGAGAGAGGGAGTCAGGGGGATGATCTTTTGCAGAACCTAGGAAGTCTGGAGCCAGTCCCAAGCTGGGAGGCAGGCAGCCAGTTCTCAGGAATATTTTGGGGATGCTCAGCCATCCATTTCCACAGGGGAGGGAGCCTATGACTGCTAAGGACAGGATGGGATTCACAGTGCCAAGGCAAAGGGCTACTTGGTTGGCTACTGTACGGGCCACCTTTTTCCCTGCTCCTGCTGTCCTTTGCCTGGAAACCAGCGGTGGAGGAGTTCATCCAGGCAAGCCTTCAGTAAAGCCTTCTAATTTTCTGTTGCTGGCCCTTGCTCCTCTCTTTGGGAGCGAGGATTGAATATTGCCTGTGTCATTTACAGCTTGCTGCCGTCAGTTTCTGCGGGATAAAATAATCCCCCTTTCCCCTCTGCTCCAGCTTCTCTGAAGGAGAAATAATATATAATCTGCAGGTGGTCTGTGGGACAGTCCCTGGCCGGTGATTTCGTTCTGGCTGCGGCAGGATATATTGCTGTTGTTGTTTGCACATCTCCAGTGGTGACACGCGCAGGGGAAACGCAGGCGCTTTGATCACGACAGGCTGAAGCATCCGCCCGGGCGCTTGGCAGTGGTTTGGCTTTGCCGTGCCACGGGTTCAGGGTGGGCTTGTGCAGGGGCATCCGCAGCAGGGGGTCAGAGGGACAGACCCCCGGCATCACTGGCGATGCCCTTCCCACGGGGGGGCTGCTGCCCCCGCCCTGGGCGGTGTGACTCACATCTGTCACACGGTGCGCTCGGGAGGAAAGTGTGTGCAGCAGATTTAAACCCCTCCTTGGGCCCAATGCACATGTATTTCATTTAAAAGTCTGACACACACACCCCCAAAAAAAAAAACACGGGGGGGGGAATAAATCAACATGGTCTTACCCTCACTGTTTAATTAGTTCGTATTGTATTCATAGTCCTTTTTCACTTCATTATTCATAACTGTCAGTTCACTTTCCCCCCTCCCCTTGTTTAATTAAAATTATTTAAGAGAAATCAGAGCTAGGGGAGGGTGCCTGACTTCCAGGCTTGGGGACCAAATTCTTTCTTTCTGCATAGGTCAAGTCCGGTATCGGCAGCTGCAGTGAAAGCTGAGCTCTGCTGACCTGCCACAAGCCATGATTAAGGGAAAAGAGGAGGTAAAACTGCCTCCCCGTTAATTTCTCCAGCCTGGTTCCTTCTTCTGTCCTTGATTCTGTTGATACCTGACTCTGAGGCACCAAGGACGTGGAGGTGAGCCTCAGCCTTCCAGCCATCTGCTCTTCCTGACCAACAGCAGAAAGCAAGGCCAAGGTCAGATGAAGATTTTCAGAGAGCTCTTGGCAGAAATCACCAGCCAACAGGCTTCCAACGGAAGCTGAATATTTGTAGCTCTGCCCTTGGTGACCTGAGGCACGGCAGTCACAAAGGCTGGAAGTCTCCTTCCCTGGGAAGGGGACTCTGAAGATGGCAGTGATGATTGCTCGTCAGCCCCAGGAATGAGCTTGGCTTCATTTGTTTGCTTTGCTTGACAGGCGTTTTGGAGACCACGTCAACAACACCCAGAGGAGACCTCTGCCTCTCTCATTAAAAGCAGCTGGTGCAGATGCCGGGCTCGTGCCGTGCCATGGGGAGCTCAAGTGGCAACAGACATGGGGACCAAAGGGGACAGCCAGGGATGGGGTTGTGGGAACGGTGATGGTGGTTCCTTGGGT